>JAJHUQ010000032.1:6925000-6932500 GCA_035773235.1 Eospalax fontanierii | reverse complement strand
AACCCAAATTTTAACCCTAAACCTAACCCTAACCCTAACCCTAACCCTATCCCTAACCCAAACCCTAAAACTAACCCTAACCCTAACCCAAACAATAACTCTAACCCTAACCCTAACCCAAACCCAAACCCTAACCATAACCCTAAACCTAACCCAAACCCTAGCCCTAACCCTAACCCAAACCCAAACCCTAACCCAAACCCTAACCCTAATCCTAACGCAAAACAAACTCTAACACTAACGGTAACCCTAAGCCAAACCCAAAACCTAACCCTAAACCTGACCCTAACCCAAACGCACACCCTAACCCTAACCCTAACCCTAACCTAAACACTAACCCTAACCTTAAACTAAACTTAACCCTAACCCAAACGCTAACCCTAACCCTAACCTTAACCCTAACCCTAATCCTAACCCTAACCTTAACCCAAATCCTTACCTTATCACAAACCCTCACCCTAAACCTAACATAAACCCTAACCCTAACCCTAACACTAACCCTAACCCAAACCCAAACCCTAATCCTAACACTAACCCTAACCCTAACACTAACACTCACCCTAACCCAAATGGAAACCCTAAACCTAACCCTAACCCTAACTCAAACCCTAACCCTAACCCTAAACCTAATCCTAACCCTACCCCTAACCCAAACCATAACCCTAATCCTAATCGTATCCCTAACCCAAACACTAAACCTAACACTAACCCTAAACCTAACGCTAACCCTAATTCTAACCCTAACCCTAACCATAACCATAACCATAACCCATACCCTAATCCGAGGGTAGCCTTGAACTGATAATCCTCCTGCCTCACCCCCAAGAGTTGAGTTGTACTTTTTTAAGAGCAAAGTTTGGATTAATCAACAATGAAAAAGGAAAATATTTTCCCTCATAGAAAACGATGTCCAAAGTAGTTTTCTGATTCAAATGTAGCTTATAGTACTTAAGAATCCAATATCAATAATATGGTAAATTCTAGAAAGAAAGAAGTTGGTTATTTAGGTAACCACATGCAATCCTGGCAAGAGCTGCAGGACTGGGAAGCAACCTTGGCATGACTTGACCATGGGAGGAGCACCTGCTCTGAAGCTATGATAGACAGGCAGAGCTTTGCAAGTGAGTCCAGAGTGCTATTGGTCAGTCTCCTGTCATTGGTGTCTGATGTGGGCAGGAGTGCTTAGGTCACAGAATCTTGGACTAAGATTCTGGAACTCCAAGAGGCAGTGACCTGGCAAAGCATTGTTTAGGGTGTTGCTAGGTGACAAAGCCCTCTCAGATGAGTTGCTGAAACACAGAGGTTTGTTGGTGGTAGGCTCTAGTGTTTGGGTGACCAGTTTGGAGAGATTATAGTAGACTTTAGGTCAAAGTTCTAGTGTTTGACAAAAAGAAGCAGCCAGGAGAAGATGGGAGGAGGAAGGGAGAAGATGGTGTGGCCTGCTGGCCCTGCCCAGGACCTCGACATACAGGACCTCTACTGCAACGCCTATCTCTACTAACCCTAACCCTAACCCTAACCCTAACCCTAACCCAAACATTAAACCTAAACCTAACCCTAACCCAAACCCTAAGCCTAAACCTAACCATAAACCAAAATCTAACCCTAACCCTAACCGAAACCCTAACACTAAAACTAATCCTAACACTAACCCAAACATTAACCCTAAACCAAACCCTAAGCCTAGCCCAAACCCTAACCCTAAACCTAACCCTAACAAAAACTCTAACCCTAACCCTAAACCTAACCAAAACTCTAACTGTAACCCTAACACTAACCCTAACCCTAACACTAAACCTAACACTAAACCAATCCCTAACCCTATACCTAACCCTAACCCTAACCAAAACATTAACCCTAACCCTAACCCTAACCCAAAGCCTAACCCTAAACCTAACCCTAACCAAAACCCTAACCATAACCATAACCCTAACCCTAACCCAAACCCTAACACTAAAGCTAACCCAAACCTTAACCCTAAACCGAACCCTAACCCAAACCCTAAACCTAAACCTAACCCTAACACAAACCCTAACCCTAACCCAAACCCAAACCCTAACCCTAACCCTAATCCTAATCCAAACCCAAACCCTAAACCTAACCCTAACCCTAACCCAAAACCTAACCGTAAGCAGAATCCAAACCATAACACTATCCCTAAACCTAACCCTAACCCTAAACCTAACCCTAATCCAAACGCACACCCTAACCCTAACCCTAACTCTAACCCTAACCCAAACCCAAACCCTAACACTAACCCTAACCCTAAACCAAAACCTAACTCTAACCCTAACCCTAACCCAAACCCAAACACTAACCTAACCCTAACCCTAACAATAACCCAAACCCTAACCCTAACCCTAACCCAAAACCTAAACCTAACCCTACCCCACACTCCAACCCAAACCCGAAACCTAACTGTAACCCTGACCCAAACCATAACCCTAATCCTAACCCTAACCCTAACCCAAATCCTCACCCTAACCCTAACCCTAACCCAAAACCTAACCATAACCAGAATTCAAACCATAACACTATCCCTAAACCTAACCCTAACCCTAAACCTAACCCTAACCCAAACGCACACCCTAACCCTAACCCTAACTCTAACCCTAACCCAAATCCTAACACTAACCCTAACCCTAAACCAAACCCTAACTCTAACCCTAAACCTAACCCAAACCCAAACACTAACCTAACCCTAACCCTAACAATAACCCAAACCCTAAACCTAACCCTAACCCTAACCCAAAACATAACCCTAACACTACCCCACACTCCAACCCAAACCCAAAACCTAACTGTAACCCTCACCCAAACCATAACCCTAATCCTAACCCTAAACCTAACCCAAACCCAAATCCTAACCTTAAACTAAACTTAAAACTAACCCAAACGGTAACCCTAACACTAACCCTAACCCTAACCTTAACCCAAATCCTAACCTTATCGCAAACCCTCACCCTAAACCTAACCAAAACCCTAAACCTAACCCTGACACTAACCATAACCCAAACCCAAACCTTAATCCTAACACTAACCCTAACCCTAACCCTAACACTCACCCTAACCCAAACGGAAACCATAAACCTAACCCTAAACCTAACTCAAATCCTAACCCTAACCCTAACCCTAACCCTAACCCTAATCCTAACCCTAACCCTAACCCCAACCATAACCCAAATCCTAATCGTATCCCTAACCCTAAACCTAACCCTAACGCAAACCCTAACCCTAACCCTAACCCTAAACCTAAACCTAACCCTAATTCTAACCCAAACCCTAACCATAACCATAACCATAACCCATACCCTAATCCCAGGGTACCCTTGAACTGATAATCCTCCTGCCTCACCCCAAAGAGTTCAGTTGTACTTTTTTAAGAGCAAAGATTGGATTCAGCCACAATGAAAAAGGAAAATATTTTCCCTCATAGAGAATGATGCCCAAAGTAGTGTTCTGATTCAAATGTAGCTTATAGTACTGAAGAATCCAATAACAATAATATGGTAATTTCTAGAAAGAATGAGGTTGGTTATTTAGGTAACCACGTGCAATCCTGGCAAGAGCTGCAGGACTGGGAAGCAACCTTGGCATGACTTGACCATGGGAGGAGCACCTGCTCTGAAGCTCTGATAGACAGGCAGAGCTTTGCAAGTGAGTGGTGAGTACTATTCGTCAGTCTCCTGTCACTGGTGTCTGACGTGGGCAGGAGTGCTGAGGTCACAGAATCTTGGACTAAGATTCTGGAACTCCAAGAGGCAGTGACCTGGCAAAGCATTGTTTAGGGTGTTGCTAGGTGACAAAGCCCTCTCCGATGATTTGCTGAAACACAGATGTTTCTTGGTGGTGGGCTCTAGTGTTTGGGTGACCAGTTTGGAGAGATTTAGTTGACTTTAGGACAAAGTTCTAGTGTTTGACAAAAGAAGCAGCCAGGAGAAAATGGGAGGAGGAGGGGTGAAGGTGGTGTGGCCTGCTGGCCCTGCCCAGGCCCTCCACATACAGGACCTCTACTACAAAGCCTACCTCTACTAACCCTAACCCTAACCCTAACCCTAACCCAAACATTAAACCTAAACCTAACCCTAACCCAAAACCTAAGCCTAAACCTAACCATAACCCAAATCCTAACCCTAACCGTAACCCTAACCCTAACCCTAAATCTAATCCTAACCCTAACCCAAACATTAACCCTAACCCTTACCCTAACCCTAGCCCAAAACCTAACCCTAAACCTAAATCTAACACAAACCCTAACCCTAACACTAACACAAACCCAAACCCTAACCCAGCCCTAAACCTAACCCAAACTCTAACCGTAACCCTAACCATAACCCTAACACTAACACTAAACCTAACACTAAACCAAACCCTAACCGTATATCTAACCCTAACCCTAACCCAAACATTACCCCTAAACCTAACCCTAACCCAAACCCTAACCCTAAACCTAACCCTAACCCAAACCCTAACCCTAAACCTAACCCTAACCCAAACCCAAACCCTAACCCTAAACCTAACCGTAACCCAAACCCTAACCCTAACCCTAAACCTAATCCTAACCCAAAACCAAACCCTAACCCTAACCCCATCCCTAACCCAAAACCAAACCCAAACCCTAACCCTAACCCTAACCTTAACCCAAACCCAACCCCTAACCCTAACCCTAACCCAAACCCTAACCCTAAACCAAATCCTAACCCTAATCCAAACATTAACCCTAACCCTAACCCTAACCGTAGCCCAAACCCTAACCCTAATCCTAACCCTAACACAAACCCTAACACTAAACCTAACACAAACCCAAACACTAACCCAGCCCTAAACCTAACCCAAACTCTTACCGTAACCCTAACCCTAACCCTAACCCTAACACTGAACTTAACACTAAACCAAACCCTAACCGTATACCTAACCCTAACTCTAACCCAAATATTACCCCTAAACCTAACCCTAACCCAAACCCTAACCCTAAACCCAACCCTAACCCAAACCCTAACCATAACCATAAACCTAACCCTAACCCAAACCCTAACCCTAAAGCTAATCCAAACATTAACCCGAAACCTAACCCTAACCCAAACTCTAACCATAACCATAAACCTAACCCAAACCCAAACCCTAACCTAACCCTAACTGTAACCCAAACCCAAACCCTAACCTTAACTCTGAACCTAAACCAAACCCTAGCCCTCACCCTAACCCAAAACCAAACCCTAACCCAAACCGTAACCCTAATCCTAACCCTAACACTAAACCTAATCCTAACGCAAAACAAACCCTAACACTAACCCTAACCCTAACCCTAACCCTAACCCTAAGCCAAACCCAAACCCTAACACTAACCCTAACCCAAACCATAACCCTAATCCTAACCCTAAACCTAACCCAAAACCTAAACTTAACCCTAACCCTAACCCTAACTCAAACCCTAACCCTAACCCTATCGCAAACCCTAACCCTAAACCTAAGCCTAACCCAAATCCTAACCCTAACCCCAAATCTAACCCTAAACCAAACCCAAACCGAAACCCTAACCCTAACCCTAACCTAAACCCTAACCCTAAACCTAACAGTAACCCTAACCCAAACCCAAACCTTAATACTAACACTAACCCTAGCCCTAAATCTAACCCTCACCCTAACCCAAAAGCAAACCCTAAACCTAACCCTAACTCGAACCCTAACGCTAACTCTAACCCAAACCCTAACCCTAACCCAAACCCTAACCCTAACCCTAATCCTAACCCTAACCCTAACTCTAACCCAAGCCCTAACCCTAACCCTAACCCTAACCCTACCCTAACCCAAACCCTAATCCTAACCCTATCCCTAACCCTAATCCTAACGCAAAACAAACCCTAACACTAACCCTAACCCTAACCCTAACCCTAAGCCAAACCCAAACCCTAACCCTAACAAAACCATAACCCTAATCCTAACCCTAACCCTAACCCAAAACCTAAACTTAACCCTAACCCTAACCCTAACCCTATCCCTAACCCTAACCCTAACCCTAACCCTAACCCAAACATTACCCCTAAACATAACCCTAACCCAAACCCTAACCCTAAACCTAACCCTAACCCAAACCCTAACCATAACAATAACCCTAACCCCAACCCAAACCCTAACCCTAAACCTAAACCAAATATTAACCCTAAACCTAACCCTAACCCAAACCTTAACCCTAAACCTAACCCTAACCCAAACCCAAACCCTAACCCTAAACCTAACCGTAACCCAAACCCTAACCCTAACCCTAAACCTATTCCCAACCCAAACCGAAAACCTAACCCTAACCCTATCCCTAACCCAAAACCAAACCCAAACCCTAACCCTAACCCTAACCTTAACCCAAACCCAACCCCTAACCCTAACCCTAACCCAAACCCTAACCCTAAACCAAATCCTAACCCTAACCCAAACATTAACCCTAACCCTAACCCTAACCGTAGCCCAAACCCTAACCCTAATCCTAACCCTAACACAAACCCTAACACTAAACCTAACACAAACCCAAACACTAACCCAGCCCTAAACCTAACCCAGACTCTTACCGTAACCCTATCCCTATCCCTAACCCTAACACTAAACTTAACACTAAACCAAACCCTAACCGTATACCTAACCCTAACTCTAACCCAAATATTACCCCTAAACCTAACACTAACCCAAACCCTAACCCTAAACCCAACCCTAACCCAAACCCTAACCATAACCATAAACCTAACCCTAACCCAAACCCTAACCCTAAAGCTAATCCAAACATTAACCCGAAACCTAACCCTAACCCAAACCCTAACCCTAAACATAACCCTAACCCAAACCCAAACCCTATCCTAACCCTAACCGTAACCCAAACCCAAACCCTAACCCTAACTCTGAACCTAAACCAAACCCTAGCCCTCACCCTAACCCAAAACCAAACCCTAACCCAAACCGTAACCCTAATCCTAATCCTAACACTAAACCTAATCTTAACGCAAAACAAACCCTAAACCTAACCCTAACCCTAACCCTAACCCTAACCCTAACCCTAAGCCAAACCCAAACCCAAGCACTAACCCTAACCCAAACCATAACCCTAATCCTAACCCTAAACCTAACCCAAAACCTAACCTTAACCCTAATCCTAACCCTAACTCAAACCCTAACCCTAACCCTATCGCAAACCCTAACCCTAAACCTAAGCCTAACCCAAATCCTAACCCTAACCCCAACTCTAACCCTAAACCAAACCCAAACCGAAACCCTAACCCTAACCCTAACCTAAACCCTAACCCTAAACCTAACAGTAACCCTAACCCAAACCCAAACCTTAATACTAACACTAACCCTAGCCCTAAATCTAACCCTCACCCTAACCCAAACGCAAACCCTAAACCTAACCCTAACTCTAACCCTAACGCTAACTCTAACCCAAACCCTAACCCTAACCCAAACCCTAACCCTAACCCTAATTCTAACCCTAACCCTAACCCTAACTCTAACCCAAAC
>JAJHUQ010000032.1:6915000-6920000 GCA_035773235.1 Eospalax fontanierii | reverse complement strand
TCTCTACTAACCCTAACCATAACCCTAACCCTAACCCTAACCCAAACATTAAACCTAAACCTAACCCTAACCCAAACCCTAAGCCTAAACCTAACCATAACCCAAAATCTAACCCTAACCCTAACCGAAACCCTAACACTAAAACTAATCCTAACACTAACCCAAACATTAACCCTAAACAAAACCCTAACCCTAGCCCAAACCCTAACCCTAAACCTAACCCTAACAAAAACCCTAACCCTAACCCCAAACCTAACCAAAACTCTAACCGTAACCCTAACACTAACCCTAACCCTAACACTAAACCTAACACTAAACCAATCCCTAACCTTATACCTAAACCTAACCCTAACCCAAACATTAACCCTAACCCTAACCCTAACCCAAAGCCTAACCCTAAACCTAACCCTAACCCAAACCCTAACCATAACCATAACCCTAACCCTAACCCAAACCCTAACACTAAAGCTAACCCAAACCTTAACCCTAAACCGAACCCTAACCCAAACCCTAAACCTAAACCTAACCCTAACACAAACCCTAACCCTAACCCAAACCCAAACCCTAACCCTAACCCTAATCCTAACCCAAAACCAAACCCTAAACCTAACCCTAACCCTAACCCAAAACCTAACCGTAAGCAGAATCCAAACCATAACACTATCCCTAAACCTAACCTTAACCCTAAACCTAACCCTAACCCAAACGCACACCCTTCCCCTAACCCTAACTCTAACCCTAACCCAAACCCTAACACTAAACCTAACCCTAAACCAAACCCTAACTCTAACCCTAACCCTAACCCAAACCCAAACACTAACCTAACCCTAACCCTAACAATAACCCAAACCCTAACCCTAACCCAAAACCTAAACCTAACCCTACCCCACACTCCAACCCAAACCCGAAACCTAACTGTAACCCTGACCCAAACCATAACCCTAATCCTAACCCTAACCCTAACCCAAACCCTAACCCTAACCCTAACCCTAACCCAAAACCTAACCATAACCAGAATTCAAACCATAACACTATCCCTAAACCTAACCCTAACCCTAAACCTAACCCTAACCCAAACGCACACCCTAACCCTAACCCTAACTCTAACCCTAACCCAAACCCTAACACTAACCCTAACCCTAAACCAAACCCTAACTCTAACCCTAACCCTAACCCAAACCCAAATCCTAACCTTAAACTAAACTTAAAACTAACCCAAACGGTAACCCTAACACTAACCCTAACCCTAACCTTAACTCAAATTCTAACCTTATCGCAAACCCTCACCCTAAACCTAACCAAAACCCTAAACCTAACCCTGACACTAACCATAACCCAAACCCAAACCTTAATCCTAACACTAACCCTAACCCTAACCCTAACACTCACCCTAACCCAAACGGAAACCATAAACCTAACCCTAAACCTAACTCAAATCCTAACCCTAACCCTAACCGTAACCCTAACCCTAACCCTAATCCTAACCCTAACCCTAACCCAAACCATAACCCAAATCCTAATCGTATCCCTAACCCTAAACCTAACCCTAACCCAAACACTAACCCTAACCCTAACCCTAAACCTAAACCTAACCCTAATTCTAACCCTAACCCTAACCATAACCATAACCATAACCATAACCCATACCCTAATCCCAGGGTACCCTTGAACTGATAATCCTCCTGCCTCACCCCAAAGAGTTCAGTTGTACTTTTTTAAGAGCAAAGATTGGATTCAGCCACAATGAAAAAGGAAAATATTTTCCCTCATAGAGAACGATGCCCAAAGTAGTTTTCTGATTCAAATGTAGCTTATAGTACTGAAGAATCCAATATCAATAATATGGTAATTTCTAGAAAGAATGAGGTTGGTTATTTAGGTAACCACGTGCAATCCTGGCAAGAGCTGCAGGACTGGGAAGCAACCTTGGCATGACTTGACCATGGGAGGAGCACCTGCTCTGAAGCTCTGATAGACAGGCAGAGCTTTGCAAGTGAGTGGTGAGTACTATTCGTCAGTCTCCTGTCACTGGTGTCTGACGTGGGCAGGAGTGCTGAGGTCACAGAATCTTGGACTAAGATTCTGGAACTCCAAGAGGCAGTGACCTGGCAAAGCATTGTTTAGGGTGTTGCTAGGTGACAAAGCCCTCTCCGATGAGTTGCTGAAACACAGATGTTTCTTGGTGGTAGGCTCTAGTGTTTGGGTGACCAGTTTGGAGAGATTTAGTTGACTTTAGGACAAAGTTCTAGTGTTTGACAAAAGAAGCAGCCAGGAGAAAATGGGAGGAGGAGGGGTGAAGGTGGTGTGGCCTGCTGGCCCTGCCCAGGCCCTCCACATACAGGACCTCTACTACAAAGCCTACCTCTACTAACCCTAACCCTAACCCTAACCCTAACCCAAACATTAAACCTAAACCTAACCCTAACCCAAAACCTAAGCCTAAACCTAATCATAACCCAAATCCTAACCCTAACCCTAACCCTAACCCTAACCCTAAACCTAATCCTAACCCTAACCCAAACATTAACCCTAACCCTTACCCTAACCCTAGCCCAAACCCTAACCCTAAACCTAAATCTAACACAAACCCTAACCCTAACACTAACACAAACCCAAACCCTAACCCAGCCCTAAACCTAAACCAAACTCTAACCGTAACCCTAACCATAACCCTAACACTAACACTAAACCTAACACTAAACCAAACCCTAACCGTATACCTAACCCTAACCCTAACCAAAACATTACCCCTAAACCTAACCCTAACCCAAACCCTAAACCTAAACCTAACCCTAACCCAAACCCTAACCATAACAATAACCCTAACCTAACCCAAACCCTAACCCTAAACCTAATCCAAATATTAACCCTAAACCTAACCCTAACCCAAACCCTAACCCTAAACCTAACCCTAACCCAAACCCAAACCCTAACCCTAAACCTAACCGTAACCCAAACCCTAACCCTAACCCTAAACCTAATCCTAACCCAAACCCAAACCCTAACCCTAACCCTATCCCTAACCCAAAACCAAACCCAAACCCTAACCCTAACCCTAACCTTAACCCAAACCTAACCCCTAACCCTAACCCTAACCCAAACCCTAAACCTAAACCAAATCCTAACCCTAACCCAAACATTAACCCTAACCGTAACCCTAACCGTAGCCCAAACCCTAACCCTAATCCTAACCCTAACACAAACCCTAACACTAAACCTAACACAAACCCAAACACTAACCCAGCCCTAAACCTAACCCAAACTCTTACCGTAACCCTAACCCTAACCCTAACCCTAAAACTAAACTTAACACTAAACCAAACCCTAACCGTATACCTAACCCTAACTCTAACCCAAATATTACGCCTAAACCTAACCCTAACCCAAACCCTAACCCTAAACCCAACAATAACCCAAACCCTAACCATAACCATAAACCTAACCCTAACCCAAACCCTAACCCTAAACCTAATCCAAACATTAACCCGAAACCTAACCCTAACCCAAACCCTAACCCTAAACATAACCCTAACCCAAACCCAAACCCTAACCTAACCCTAACCGTAACCCAAACCCAAACCCTAACCCTAACTCGAACCTAAACCAAACCCTAGCCCTCACCCTAACCCAAAACCAGACCCTAACCCAAACCGTAACCCTAATCCTAACCCTAACACTAAACCTAATCCTAACGCAAAACAAACCCTAACACTAACCCTAACCCTAACCCTAACCCTAACCCTAACCCTAAGCCAAACCCAAACCCTAACACTAACCCTAACCCAAACCATAACCCTAATCCTAACCCTAAACCTAACCCAAAACCTAACCTTAACCCTAACCCTAAACCTAACTCAAACCCTAACCCTAACCCTATCGCAAACCCTAACCCTAAACCTAAGCCTAACCCAAATCCTAACCCTAACCCCAACTCTAACGCTAAACCAAACCCAAACCGAAACCCTAACCCTAACCCTAACCTAAACCCTAAACCTAAACCTAACAGTAACCCTAACCCAAACCCAAACCTTAATACTAACACTAACCCTAGCCCTAAATCTAACCCTCACCCTAACACAAACGCAAACCCTAAAACTAACCCTAACTCTAACCCTAACGCTAACTCTAACCCAAACCCTAACCCTAACCCAAACCCTAACCCTAACCCTAATCCTAACCATAACCCTAACCCTAACTCTAACCCAAGCCCTAACACTAACCCTAACCCTAACCGTACCCTAACCCAAACCCTAATCCTAACCCTATCCCTAACCCTAATCCTAACGCAAAACAAACCCTAACACTAACCCTAACCCTAACCCTAACCCTAAGCCAAACTCAAACCCTAACCCTAACAAAACCATAACCCTAATCCTAACCCTAACCTAACCCAAAACCTAAACTTAACCCTAACCCTAACCCTAACCCTAACCCTAACCCTAACCCTAACCCTAACCCAAACTTTACCCCTAAACCTAACCCTAACCCAAACCCTAACCCTAAATCTAACCCTAACCCAAACCCTAACCATAACAATAACCCTAACCCTAACCCAAACCCTAACCCTAAACCTAATCCAAATATTAACCCTAAACCTAACCCTAACCCAAACCCTAACCCTAAACCTAACCCTAACCCAAACCCAAACCCTAACCCTAAACCTAACCGTAACCCAAACCCTAACCCTAACCCTAAACCTAATCCCAACCCAAACCGAAACCCTAAACCTAACCCTATCCCTAACCCAAAACCAAACCCAAACCCTAACCCTAACCCTTACCTTAACCCAAAACCAACCCCTAACC
This sequence comes from Eospalax fontanierii, assembly GCA_035773235.1. Taxonomy (NCBI): domain Eukaryota; kingdom Metazoa; phylum Chordata; class Mammalia; order Rodentia; family Spalacidae; genus Eospalax; species Eospalax fontanierii. The sequence goes on along the minus strand of JAJHUQ010000032.1, from coordinate 6,915,195 downwards.
CTAACCCTAACCCAAACCCTAAACCTAAACCAAATCCTAACCCTAACCCAAACATTAACCCTAACCCTAACCCTAACCGTAGCCCAAACCCTAACCCTAATCCTAACCCTAACACAAACCCTAACACTAAACCTAACACAAACCCAATCACTAACCCAGCCCTAAACCTAACCCAAACTCTTACCGTAACCCTAA
>JAJHUQ010000032.1:6900000-6910000 GCA_035773235.1 Eospalax fontanierii | reverse complement strand
TAACCCTAACCCAAACCCTAAGCCTAAACCTAACCATAACACAAAATCTAACCCTAACCCTAACCGAAACCCTAACACTAAAACTAATCCTAACACTAACCCAAACATTAACCCTAAACAAAACCCTAACCCTAGCCCAAACCCTAACCCTAAACCTAACCCTAACAAAAACCCTAAACCTAACCCCAAATCTAACCAAAACTCTAACCGTAACCCTAACACTAACCCTAACCCTAACACTAAACCTAACACTAAACCAATCCCTAACCTTATACCTAAACCTAACCCTAACCCAAACATTAACCCTAACCCTAACCCTAACCCAAAGCCTAACCCTAAACCTAACCCTAACCCAAACCCTAACCATAACCATAACCCTAACCCTAACCCAAACCCTAACACTAAAGCTAACCCAAACCTTAACCCTAAACCGAACCCTAACCCAAACCCTAAACCTAAACCTAACCCTAACACAAACCCTAACCCTAACCCAAACCCAAACCCTAACCCTAACCCTAATCCTAACCCAAAACCAAACCCTAAACCTAACCCTAACCCTAACCCAAAACCTAACCGTAAGCAGAATCCAAACCATAACACTATCCCTAAACCTAACCTTAACCCTAAACCTAACCCTAACCCAAACGCACACCCTTCCCCTAACCCTAACTCTAACCCTAACCCAAACCCTAACACTAAACCTAACCCTAAACCAAACCCTAACTCTAACCCTAACCCTAACCCAAACCCAAACACTAACCTAACCCTAACCCTAACAATAACCCAAACCCTAACTCTAACCCAAAACCTAAACCTAACCCTACCCCACACTCCAACCCAAACCCGAAACCTAACTGTAACCCTGACCCAAACCATAACCCTAATCCTAACCCTAACCCTAACCCAAACCCTAACCCTAACCCTAACCCTAACCCAAAACCTAACCATAACCAGAATTCAAACCATAACACTATCCCTAAACCTAACCCTAACCCTAAACCTAACCCTAACCCAAACGCACACCCTAACCCTAACCCTAACTCTAACCCTAACCCAAACCCTAACACTAACCCTAACCCTAAACCAAACCCTAACTCTAACCCTAACCCTAACCCAAACCCAAATCCTAACCTTAAACTAAACTTAAAACTAACCCAAACGGTAACCCTAACACTAACCCTAACCCTAACCTTAACTCAAATTCTAACCTTATCGCAAACCCTCACCCTAAACCTAACCAAAACCCTAAACCTAACCCTGACACTAACCATAACCCAAACCCAAACCTTAATCCTAACACTAACCCTAACCCTAACCCTAACACTCACCCTAACCCAAACGGAAACCATAAACCTAACCCTAAACCTAACTCAAACCTTAATCCTAACACTAACCCTAACCCTAACCCTAAACCTAATCCTAACCCTAACCCTAACCCAAACCATAACCCAAATCCTAATCGTATCCCTAACCCTAAACCTAACTCAAACCATAACCCTAACCCTAACCCTAACCCTAACCCTAAACCTAACCCTAATTCTAACCCTAACCCTAACCATAACCATAACCATAACCATAACCCATACCCTAATCCCAGGGTACCCTTGAACTGATAATCCTCCTGCCTCACCCCAAAGAGTTCAGTTGTACTTTTTTAAGAGCAAAGATTGGATTCAGCCACAATGAAAAAGGAAAATATTTTCCCTCATAGAGAACGATGCCCAAAGTAGTTTTCTGATTCAAATGTAGCTTATAGTACTGAAGAATCCAATATCAATAATATGGTAATTTCTAGAAAGAATGAGGTTGGTTATTTAGGTAACCACGTGCAATCCTGGCAAGAGCTGCAGGACTGGGAAGCAACCTTGGCATGACTTGACCATGGGAGGAGCACCTGCTCTGAAGCTCTGATAGACAGGCAGAGCTTTGCAAGTGAGTGGTGAGTACTATTCGTCAGTCTCCTGTCACTGGTGTCTGACGTGGGCAGGAGTGCTGAGGTCACAGAATCTTGGACTAAGATTCTGGAACTCCAAGAGGCAGTGACCTGGCAAAGCATTGTTTAGGGTGTTGCTAGGTGACAAAGCCCTCTCCGATGAGTTGCTGAAACACAGATGTTTCTTGGTGGTAGGCTCTAGTGTTTGGGTGACCAGTTTGGAGAGATTTAGTTGACTTTAGGACAAAGTTCTAGTGTTTGACAAAAGAAGCAGCCAGGAGAAAATGGGAGGAGGAGGGGTGAAGGTGGTGTGGCCTGCTGGCCCTGCCCAGGCCCTCCACATACAGGACCTCTACTACAAAGCCTACCTCTACTAACCCTAACCCTAACCCTAACCCTAACCCAAACATTAAACCTAAACCTAACCCTAACCCAAAACCTAAGCCAAAACCTAATCATAACCCAAATCCTAACCCTAACCCTAACCCTAACCCTAACCCTAAACCTAATCCTAACCCTAACCCAAACATTAACCCTAACCCTTACCCTAACCCTAGCCCAAACCCTAACCCTAAACCTAAATCTAACACAAACCCTAACCCTAACACTAACACAAACCCAAACCCTAACCCAGCCCTAAACCTAAACCAAACTCTAACCGTAACCCTAACCATAACCCTAACACTAACACGAAACCTAACACTAAACCAAACCCTAACCGTATACCTAACCCTAACCCTAACCAAAACATTACCCCTAAACCTAACCCTAACCCAAACCCTAAACCTAAACCTAACCCTAACCCAAACCCTAACCATAACAATAACCCTAACCTCACCCAAACCCTAACCCTAAACCTAATCCAAATATTAACCCTAAACCTAACCCTAACCCAAACCCTAACCCTAAACCTAACCCTAACCCAAACCCAAACCCTAACCCTAAACCTAACCGTAACCCAAACCCTAACCCTAACCCTAAACCTAATCCTAACCCAAACCCAAAACCTAACCCTAACCCTATCCCTAACCCAAAACCAAACCCAAACCCTAACCCTAACCCTAACCTTAACCCAAACCTAACCCCTAACCCTAACCCTAACCCAAACCCTAAACCTAAACCAAATCCTAACCCTAACCCAAACATTAACCCTAACCGTAACCCTAACCGTAGCCCAAACCCTAACCCTAATCCTAACCCTAACACAAACCCTAACACTAAACCTAACACAAACCCAAACACTAACCCAGCCCTAAACCTAACCCAAACTCTTACCGTAACCCTAACCCTAACCCTAACCCTAAAACTAAACTTAACACTAAACCAAACCCTAACCGTATACCTAACCCTAACTCTAACCCAAATATTACCCCTAAACCTAACCCTAACCCAAACCCTAACCCTAAACCCAACCCTAACCCAAACCCTAACCATAACCATAAACCTAACCCTAACCCAAACCCTAACCCTAAACCTAATCCAAACATTAACCCGAAACCTAACCCTAACCCAAACCCTAACCCTAAACATAACCCTAACCCAAACCCAAACCCTAACCTAACCCTAACCGTAACCCAAACCCAAACCCTAACCCTAACTCGAACCTAAACCAAACCCTAGCCCTCACCCTAACCCAAAACCAAACCCTAACCCAAACCGTAACCCTAATCCTAACCCTAACACTAAACCTAATCCTAACGCAAAACAAACCCTAACACTAACCCTAACCCTAACCCTAACCCTAACCCTAACCCTAAGCCAAACCCAAACCCTAACACTAACCCTAACCCAAACCATAACCCTAATCCTAACCCTAAACCTAACCCAAAACCTAACCTTAACCCTAACCCTAAACCTAACTCAAACCCTAACCCTAACCCTATCGCAAACCCTAACCCTAAACCTAAGCCTAACCCAAATCCTAACCCTAACCCCAACTCTAACCCTAAACCAAACCCAAACCGAAACCCTAACCCTAACCCTAACCTAAACCCTAAACCTAATCCTAACAGTAACCCTAACCCAAACCCAAACCTTAATACTAACACTAACCCTAGCCCTAAATCTAACCCTCACCCTAACACAAACGCAAACCCTAAAACTAACCCTAACTCTAACCCTAACGCTAACTCTAACCCAAACCCTAACCCTAACCCAAACCCTAACCCTAACCCTAATCTTAACCATAACCCTAACCCTAACTCTAACCCAAGCCCTAACACTAACCCTAACCCTAACCGTACCCTACCCCAAACCCTAATCCTAACCCTATCCCTAACCCTAATCCTAACGCAAAACAAACCCTAACACTAACCCTAACCCTAACCCTAACCCTAAGCCAAACCCAAACCCTAACCCTAACAAAACCATAACCCTAATCCTAACCCTAACCCTAACCCAAAACCTAAACTTAACCCTAACCCTAACCCTAACCCTAACCCTAACCCTAACCCTAACCCTAACCCAAACATTACCCCTAAACCTAACCCTAACCCAAACCCTAACCCTAAATCTAACCCTAACCCAAACCCTAACCATAACAATAACCCTAACCCTAACCCAAACCCTAACCCTAAACCTAATCCAAATATTAACCCTAAACCTAACCCTAACCCAAACCCTAACCCTAAACCTAACCCTAACCCAAACCCAAACCCTAACCCTAAACCTAACCGTAAGCCAAACCCTAACCCTAACCCTAACCCTAAGCCAAACCCAAACCCTAACACTAACCCTAACCCAAACCATAACCCTAAACCTAACCCAAAACCTAACCTTAACCCTAACCCTAACCCTAATTCAAACCCTAACCCTAACCCTATCGCAAACCCTAACCCTAAACCTAAGCCTAACCCAAATCCTAACCCTAACCCCAACTCTAACCCTAAACCAAACCCAAACCGAAACCCTAACCCTAACCCTAACCTAAACCCTAACCCTAAACCTAACAGTAACCCTAACCCAAATCCAAACCTTAATACTAACACTAACCCTAGCCCTAAATCTAACCCTCACCCTAGACCAAACGCAAACCCTAAACCTAACCCTAACTCTAACCCTAACGCTAACTCTAACCCAAACCCTAACCCTAACCCAAACCCTAACCCTAACCCTAATTCTAACCCTAACCCTAACCCTAACTCTAACCCAAACCCTAACCCTAACCCTAACCCTAACCCTAACCCTACCCTAACCCAAACCCTAATCCTAACCCTATCCCTAACCCTAATCCTAACGCAAAACAAACCCTAACACTAACCCTAACCCTAACCCTAACCCTAAGCCAAACCCAAACCCTAACCCTAACAAAACCATAACCCTAATTCTAACCCTAACCCTAACCCAAAACCTAACCTTAACCCTAACCCTAACCCTAACACAAACCCTAACCCTAACCCTAACCTAACACAAACCCTAAAACTAACCCTAACCCTAACCCAAACGCAAACCCTAACCTAACCCTAACCCTAACAATAATCCAAACCCTAACACTAAATCTAACCCTAACCCTAACCCAAACCCAAACCCTAAACCTAAACCTAACCGTAACCCAAACACTAACCCTAACCCTAAACCTAATCCCAACCCAAACCGAAACCCTAAACCTAACCCTATCCCTAACCCAAAACCAAACCCAAACCCTAACCCTAACCCTAACCTTAACCCAAAACCAACCCCTAACCCTAACCCTAACCCAAACCCTAAACCTAAACCAAATCCTAACCCTAACCCAAACATTAACCCTAACCCTAACCCTAACCGTAGCCCAAACCCTAACCCTAATCCTAACCCTAACACAAACCCTAACACTAAACCTAACACAAACCCAAACACTAACCCAGCCCTAAACCTAACCCAAACTCTTACCGTAACCCTAACCCTAACCCTAACCCTAACACTAAACTTAACACTAAACCAAACCCTAACCGTATACCTAACCCTAACTCTAACCCAAATATTACCCCTAAACCTAACCCTAACCCAAACCCTAACCCTAAACCCAACCCTAACCCAAACCCTAACCATAACCATAAACCTAACCCTAACCCAAACCCTAACCCTAAAGCTAATCCAAACATTAACCCGAAACCTAACCCTAACCCAAACCCTAACACTAAACATAACCCTAACCCAAACCCAAACCCTAACCTAACCCTAACCGTAACCCAAACCCAAACCCTAACCCTAACTCTGAACCTAAACCAAACCCTAGCCCTCACCCTAACCCAAAACCAAGCACTAACCCAAACCGTAACTCTAATCCTAACCCTAACACTAAACCTAATCCTAACGCGAAACAAACCCTAACCCTAACCTTAACCCTAACCCTAAGCCAAACCCAAACCCTAACACTAACCCTAACCCAAACCATAACCCTAAACCTAACGCAAAACCTAACCTTAACCCTAACCCTAACCCTAACTCAAACCCTAACCCTAACCCTATCGCAAACCCTAACCCTAAACCTAAGCCTAACCCAAATCCTAACCCTAACCCCAACTCTAACCCTAAACCAAACCCAAACCGAAACCCTAACCCTAACCCTAACCTAAACCCTAACCCTAAACCTAACAGTAACCCTAACCCAAACCCAAACCTTAATACTAACACTAACCCTAGCCCTAAATCTAACCCTCACCCTAACCCAAACGCAAACCCTAAACCTAACCCTAACTCTAACCCTAACGCTAACTCTAACCCAAACCCTAACCCTAACCCAAACCCTAACCCTAACCCTAATTCTAACCCTAACCCTAACCCTAACTCTAACCCAAACCCTAACCCTAACCCTAACCCTAACCCTACCCTAACCCAAACCCTAATCCTAACCCTATCCCTAACCCTAATCCTAACGCAAAACAAACCCTAACACTAACCCTAACCCTAACCCTAACCCTAAGCCAAACCCAAACCCTAACCCTAACAAAACCATAACCCTAATTCTAACCCTAACCCTAACCCAAATCCTAACCTTAACCCTAACCCTAACCCTAACACAAACCCTAACCCTAACCCTAACCTAACACAAACCCTAAAACTAACCCTAACCCTAACCCAAACGCAAACCCTAACCTAACCCTAACCCTAACAATAATCCAAAACCTAACACTAAATCTAACCCTAACCCTAACCCAAACCCAAACCCTAAACCTAACCCTAACCCAAACCATAACCCTAATCCTAACCCTAAACCTAACCCAAACCCTAACCTTAACCCTAACCCTAACCCTAACACAAACCCTAACCCTAACCCTAAACCTAACACATACCCTAACACTAACCCAAACCAAACCCTAACACTAACCCTAACCCTAACCCTAACCCTAATCCAAATCCAAACCCTAAACCTAACCCTAACCCAAACCCTAACCATAACCAGAACCCAAACCATAACTCTATAACTAAACATAACCCTTACCCTAAACCTAACCCTCAACCAAACGCACACCCTAACCCTAACCCTAACCCTAACCCTAACCCAAACCCTAACCCTAACCTTAAACTAAACTTAACCATAACCCAAACGCTAACCCTAACCCTAACCCTAACCCAAACCCTAACGCTATCGCAAACCCTAACCCTAAACCTAAGCCTAACCCAAAACCTAACCCCAACCCCAACTCTAACCCGAAACCAAACCCAAACCGAAACCCTAAACCAAACCCTAACCTAAACCCTAACCATAAACCTAACAGTAACCCTAACGCAAACCCAAACCCTAATCCTAACACTAACCATAGCCCTAACCCTAACCTTCACCCTAACCCAAACGCAAACCCTAAACCTAACCCTAACCCTAACCCTAACCCTAACCCAAACATTACCCCTAAACCTAACCCTAACCCAAACCCTAACCCTAAACCTAACCCTAACCCAAACCCTAACCATAACAATAACCCTAACCCTAACCCAAACCCTAACCCTAAACCTAATCCAAATATTAACCCTAAACCTAACCCTAACCCAAACCCTAAACCTAAACCTAACCCTAACCCAAACCCAAACCCTAACCCTAAACCTAACCGTAAACCAAACACTAACCCTAACCCTAAACCTAATCCCAACCCAAACCGAAACCCTAAACCTAACCCTATCCCTAACCCAAAACCAAACCCAAACCCTAACCCTAACCCTAACCTTAACCCAAAACCAACCCCTAACCCTAACCCTAACCCAAACCCTAAACCTAAACCAAATCCTAACCCTAACCCAAACATTAACCCTAACCCTAACCCTAACCGTAGCCCAAACCCTAACCCTAATCCTAACCCTAACACAAACCCTAACACTAAACCTAACACAAACCCAAACACTAACCCAGCCCTAAACCTAACCCAAACTCTTACCGTAACCCTAACCCTAACCCTAACCCTAACACTAAACTTAACACTAAACCAAACCCTAACCGTATACCTAACCCTAACTCTAACCCAAATATTACCCCTAAAACTAACCCTAACCCAAACCCCAACCCTAAACCCAACCCTAAACCAAACCCTAACCATAACCATAAACCTAACCCTAACCCAAACCCTAACCCTAAAGCTAATCCATACATTAACCCGAAACCTAACCCTAACCCAAACCCTAACCCTAAACATAACCCTAACCCAAACCCAAACCCTAACCTAACCCTAACCGTAACCCAAACCCAAACCCTAACCCTAACTCTGAACCTAAACCAAACCCTAGCCCTCACCCTAACCCAAAACCAAGCACTAACCCAAACCGTAACCCTAATCCTAACCCTAACACTAAACCTAATCCTAACGCAAAACAAACCCTAACCCTAACCCTAACCCTAACCCTAAGCCAAACCCAAACCCTAACACTAACCCTAACCCAAACCATAACCCTAAACCTAACCCAAAACCTAACCTTAACCCTAACCCTAACCCTAACTCAAACCCTAACCCTAACCCTATCGCAAACCCTAACCCTAAACCTAAGCCTAACCCAAATCGTAACCCTAACCCCAACTCTAACCCTAAACCAAACCCAAACCGAAACCCTAACCCTAACCCTAACCTAAACCCTAACCCTAAACCTAACAGTAACCCTAACCCAAACCCAAACCTTAATACTAACACTAACCCTAGCCCTAAATCTAACTCTCACCCTAACCCAAACTCAAACCCTAAACCTAACCCTAACTCTAACCCTAACGCTAACTCTAACCCAAACCCTAACCCTAAGCCAAACCCTAACCCTAACCCTAATTCTAACCCTAACCCTAACCCTAACTCTAACCCAAACCCTAACCCTAACCCTAACCCTAACCCTAACCCTACCCTAACCCAAACCCTAATCCTAACCCTATCCCTAACGCTAATCCTAACGCAAAACAAACCCTAACTCTAACCCTAACCCTAACCCTAACCCTAAGCCAAACCCAAACCCTAACCCTAACAAAACCATAACCCTAATTCTAACCCTAACCCTAACCCAAAACCTAACCTTAACCCTAACCCTAACCCTAACACAAACCCTAAAACTAACCCTAACCTAACACAAACCCTAAAACTAACCCTAACCCTAACCCAAACGCAAACCCTAACCTAACCCTAACCCTAACAATAATCCAAACCCTAACACTAAATCTAACCCTAACCCTAACCCAAACCCAAACCCTAAACCTAACCCTAACCCAAACCATAACCCTAATCCTAACCCTAAACCTAACCCAAACCCTAACCTTAACCCTAACCCTAACCCTAACACAAACCCTAACCCTAACCCTAAACCTAACACATACCCTAACACTAACCCAAACCAAACCCTAACACTAACCCTAACCCTAACCCTAACCCTAATCCAAATCCAAACCCTAAACCTAACCCTAACCCAAACCCTAACCATAACCAGAACCCAAACCATAACTCTATAACTAAACATAACCCTTACCCTAAACCTAACCCTCAACCAAACGCACAACCTAACCCTAACCCTAACCCTAACCCTAACCCAAACCCTAACCCTAACCTTAAACTAAACTTAACCATAACCCAAACGCTAACCCTAACCCTAACCCTAACCCAAACCCTAACGCTATCGCAAAACCTAACC
>JAJHUQ010000032.1:6875000-6880000 GCA_035773235.1 Eospalax fontanierii | reverse complement strand
CTAACCCTAACCCTAATCCTAACCCAAAACCAAACCCTAAACCTAACCCTAACCCTAACCCAAAACCTAACCGTAAGCAGAATCCAAACCATAACACTATCCCTAAACCTAACCCTAACCCTAAACCTAACCCTAACCCAAACGCACACCCTACCCCTAACCCTAACTCTAACCCTAACCCAAACCCTAACACTAAACCTAACCCTAAACCAAACCCTAACTCTAACCCTAACCCTAACCCAAACCCAAACACTAACCTAACCCTAACCCTAACAATAACCCAAACCCTAACCCTAACCCAAAACCTAAACCTAACCCTACCCCACACTCCAACCCAAACCCGAAACCTAACTGTAACCCTGACCCAAACCATAACCCTAATCCTAACCCTAACCCTAACCCAAACCCTAACCCTAACCCTAACCCTAACCCAAAACCTAACCATAACCAGAATTCAAACCATAACACTATCCCTAAACCTAACCCTAACCCTAAACCTAACCCTAGCTCACACGCACTCCCTAACCCTAACCCTAACTCTAACCCTAACCCAAACCCTAACACTAACCCTAACCCTAAACCAAACCCTAACTCTAACCCTAACCCTAACCCAAACCCAAATCCTAACCTTAAACTAAACTTAAAACTAACCCAAACGGTAACCCTAACACTAACCCTAACCCTAACCTTAACCCAAATTCTAACCTTATCGCAAACCCACACCCTAAACCTAACCCTGACACTAACCATAACCCAAACCCAAACCTTAATCCTAACACTAACCCTAACCCTAACCCTAACACTCACCCTAACCCAAACGGAAACCATAAACCTAACCCTAAACCTAACTCAAATCCTAACCCTAACCCTAACCGTAACCCTAACCCTAACCCTAATCCTAACCCTAACCCTAACCCAAACCATAACCCAAACCCTAATCGTATCCCTAACCCTAAACCTAACCCTAACCCAAACACTAACCCTAACCCTAAACCTAAACCTAAACCTAACCCTAATTCTAACCATAACCATAACCATAACCATAACCAAAACCATAACCCATACCCTAATCCCAGGGTACCCTTGAACTGATAATCCTCCTGCCTCACCCCAAAGAGTTCAGTTGTACTTTTTTAAGAGCAAAGATTGGATTCAGCCACAATGAAAAAGGAAAATATTTTCCCTCATAGAGAACGATGCCCAAAGTAGTTTTCTGATTCAAATGTAGCTTATAGTACTGAAGAATCCAATATCAATAATATGGTAATTTCTAGAAAGAATGAGGTTGGTTATTTAGGTAACCACGTGCAATCCTGGCAAGAGCTGCAGGACTGGGAAGCAACCTTGGCATGACTTGACCATGGGAGGAGCACCTGCTCTGAAGCTCTGATAGACAGGCAGAGCTTTGCAAGTGAGTGGTGAGTACTATTCGTCAGTCTCCTGTCACTGGTGTCTGACGTGGGCAGGAGTGCTGAGGTCACAGAATCTTGGACTAAGATTCTGGAACTCCAAGAGGCAGTGACCTGGCAAAGCATTGTTTAGGGTGTTGCTAGGTGACAAAGCCCTCTCCGATGAGTTGCTGAAACACAGATGTTTCTTGGTGGTAGGCTCTAGTGTTTGGGTGACCAGTTTGGAGAGATTTAGTTGACTTTAGGACAAAGTTCTAGTGTTTGACAAAAGAAGCAGCCAGGAGAAAATGGGAGGAGGAGGGGTGAAGGTGGTGTGGCCTGCTGGCCCTGCCCAGGCCCTCCACATACAGGACCTCTACTACAAAGCCTACCTCTACTAACCCTAACCCTAACCCTAAACCTAACCCAAACATTAAACCTAAACCTAACCCTAACCCAAAACCTAAGCCTAAACCTAACCATAACCCAAATCCTAACCCTAACCCTAACCCTAACCCTAACCCTAAACCTAATCCTAACCCTAACCCAAACATTAACCCTAACCCTTACCCTAACCCTAGCCCAAAACCTAACCCTAAACCTAAATCTAACACAAACCCTAACCCTAACACTAACACAAACCCAAACCCTAACCCAGCCCTAAACCTAACCCAAACTCTAACCGTAACCCTAACCATAACCCTAACACTAACACTAAACCTAACACTAAACCAAACCCTAACCGTATACCTAACCCTAACCCTAACCAAAACATTACCCCTAAACCTAACCCTAACCCAAACCCTAACCCTAAACCTAACCCTAACACAAACCCTAACCATAACAATAACCCTAACCTAAACCAAACCCTAACCCTAACCCTAACCCTAACCCAAAACCTAACCATAACCAGAATTCAAACCATAACACTATCCCTAAACCTAACCCTAACCCTAAACCTAACCCTAACCCAAACGCACACCCTAACCCTAACCCTAACTCTAACCCTAACCCAAACCCTAACACTAACCCTAACCCTAAACCAAACCCTAACTCTAACCCTAACCCTAACCCAAACCCAAATCCTAACCTTAAACTAAACTTAAAACTAACCCAAACGGTAACCCTAACACTAACCCTAACCCTAACCTTAACCCAAATTCTAACCTTATCGCAAACCCTCACCCTAAACCTAACCAAAACCCTAAACCTAGCCCTGACACTAACCATAACCCAAACCCAAACCTTAATCCTAACACTAACCCTAACCCTAACCCTAACACTCACCCTAACCCAAACGGAAACCATAAACCTAACCCTAAACCTAACTCAAATCCTAACCCTAACCCTAACAGTAACCCTAACCCTAACCCTAATCCTAATCCTAACCCTAACCCAAACCATAACCCAAATCCTAATCGTATCCCTAACCCTAAACCTAACCCTAACCCAAACACTAACCCTAACCCTAACCCTAAACCTAAACCTAACCCTAATTCTAACCCTAACCCTAACCATAACCATAACCATAACCATAACCCATACCCTAATCCCAGGGTACCCTTGAACTGATAATCCTCCTGCCTCACCCCAAAGAGTTCAGTTGTACTTTTTTAAGAGCAAAGATTGGATTCAGCCACAATGAAAAAGGAAAATATTTTCCCTCATAGAGAACGATGCCCAAAGTAGTTTTCTGATTCAAATGTAGCTTATAGTACTGAAGAATCCAATATCAATAATATGGTAATTTCTAGAAAGAATGAGGTTGGTTATTTAGGTAACCACGTGCAATCCTGGCAAGAGCTGCAGGACTGGGAAGCAACCTTGGCATGACTTGACCATGGGAGGAGCACCTGCTCTGAAGCTCTGATAGACAGGCAGAGCTTTGCAAGTGAGTGGTGAGTACTATTCGTCAGTCTCCTGTCACTGGTGTCTGACGTGGGCAGGAGTGCTGAGGTCACAGAATCTTGGACTAAGATTCTGGAACTCCAAGAGGCAGTGACCTGGCAAAGCATTGTTTAGGGTGTTGCTAGGTGACAAAGCCCTCTCCGATGAGTTGCTGAAACACAGATGTTTCTTGGTGGTAGGCTCTAGTGTTTGGGTGACCAGTTTGGAGAGATTTAGTTGACTTTAGGACAAAGTTCTAGTGTTTGACAAAAGAAGCAGCCAGGAGAAAATGGGAGGAGGAGGGGTGAAGGTGGTGTGGCCTGCTGGCCCTGCCCAGGCCCTCCACATACAGGACCTCTACTACAAAGCCTACCTCTACTAACCATAACCCTAACCCTAACCCTAACCCAAACATTAAACCTAAACCTAACCCTAACCCAAAACCTAAGCCTAAACCTACCCATAACCCAAATCCTACCCCTAACCCTAACCCTAACCCTAAGCCTAAACCTAACCATAACCCAAATCCTAACCCTAACCCTAACCCTAACCCTAACCCTAAACCTAATCCTAACCCTAACCCAAACATTAACCCTAACGCTTACCCTAACCCTAGCCCAAACCCTAACCCTAAACCTAAATCTAACACAAACCCTAACCCTAACACTAACACAAACCCAAACCCTAACCCAGCCCTAAACCTAACCCAAACTCTAACCGTAACCCTAACCATAACCCTAACACTAACACTAAACCTAACACTAAACCAAACCCTAACCGTATACCTAACCCTAACCAAAACATTACCCCTAAACCTAACCCTAACCCAAACCCTAACCCTAAACCTAACCCTAACCCAAACCCTAACCATAACAATAACCCTAACCTAACCCAAACCCTAACCCTAAACCTAATCCAAATATTAACCCTAAACCTAACCCTAACCCAAACCCTAACCCTAAACCTAACCCTAACCCAAACCCAAACCCTAACCCTAAACCTAACCGTAACCCAAACCCTAACCGTAACCCTAAACCTAATCCTAACCCAAACCCAAACCCTAAACCTAACCCTATCCCTAACCCAAAACCAAACCCAAACCCTAACCCTAACCCTAACTCTAACCCAAACCCTAACCTAACCCTAAACCTAACCCAAACCCTAAACCTAAACCAAATCCTAACCCTAACCCAAACATTAACCCTAACCCTAACCCTAACCGTAGCCCAAACCCTAACCCTAATCCTAACCCTAACACAAACCCTAACACTAAACCTAACACAAACCCAAACACTACCCCAGCCCTAAACCTAACCCAAACTCTTACCGTAACCCTAACCCTAACCCTAACCCTAAAACTAAACTTAACACTAAACCAAACCCTAACCGTATACCTAACCCTAACTCTAACCCAAATATTACCCCTAAACCTAACCCTAACCCAAACCCTAACCCTAAACCCAACCCTAACCCAAACCCTAACCATAACCATAAACCTAACCCTAACCCAAACCCTAACCCTAAACCTAATCCAAACATTAACCCGAAACCTAACCCTAACCCAAACCCTAACCCTAAACATAACCCTAACCCAAACTCAAACACTAAGCTAACCCTAACCGTAACCCAAACCCAAAAACTAACCCTAACTCGAACCTAAACCAAACCCTAGCCCTCACCCTAACCCAAAAACAAACCCTAACCCAAACCGTAACCCTAATCCTA
>JAJHUQ010000032.1:6865000-6870000 GCA_035773235.1 Eospalax fontanierii | reverse complement strand
GACCAGTTTGGAGAGATTATAGTAGACTTTAGGTCAAAGTTCTAGTGTTTGACAAAAAGAAGCAGCCAGGAGAAGATGGGAGGAGGAAGGGAGAAGATGGTGTGGACTGCTGGCCCTGCCCAGGACCTCGACATACAGGACCTCTACTGCAACGCCTATCTCTACTAACCCTAACCCTAACCCTAACCCTAACCCTAACCCAAACATTAAACCTAAACCTAACTCTAACCCAAACCCTAAGCCTAAACCTAACCATAACCCAAAATCTAACCCTAACCCTAACCGAAACACTAACACTAAAACTAATCCTAACACTAACCCAAACATTAACCCTAAACCAAACCCTAACCGTAGCCCAAACCCTAACCCTAAACCTAACCCTAACAAAAACCCTAACCCTAACCCTAAACCTAACCAAAACTCTAACCGTAACCCTAACACTAACCCTAACCCTAACACTAAACCTAACACTAAACCAATCCCTAACCCTATACCTAACCCTAACCCTAACCCAAACATTAACCCTAACCCTAACCCTAACCCAAAGCCTAACCCTAAACCTAACCCTAACCCAAACCCTAACCATAACCATAACCCTAACCCTAACCGAAACCCTAACACTAAAGCTAACCCAAACCTTAACCCTAAACCGAACCCTAACCCAAACCGTAAACCTAAACCTAACCCTAACACAAACCCTAACCCTAACCCAAACCCAAACCCTAACCCTAACCCTAATCCTAACCCAAACCCAAACCCTAAACCTAACCCTAACCCTTCCCCAAAACCCAACCCGAAGCAGAATCCAAACCATAACACTATCCCTAAACCTAACCCTAACCCTAAACCTAACCCTAACCCAAACGCACACCCTACCCCTAACCCTAACTCTAACCCTAACCCAAACCCTAACACTAAACCTAACCCTAAACCAAACCTTAACTCTAACCCTAACCCTAACCCAAACCCAAACACTAACCTAACCCTAACCCTAACAATAACCCAAACCCTAACCCTAACCCAAAACCTAAACCTAACCCTACCCCACACTCCAACCCAAACCCGAAACGTAACTGTAACCCTGACCCAAACCATAACCCTAATCCTAACCCTAACCCTAACCCAAACCCTAACCCTAACCCTAACCCAAAACCTAACCATAACCAGAATTCAAACCATAACACTATCCCTAAACCTAACCCTAACCCTAAACCTAACCCTAACCCAAACGCACACCCTAACCCTAACCCTAACTCTAACCCTAACCCAAACCCTAACACTAACCCTAAACCTAAACCAAACCCTAACTCTAACCCTAACCCTAACCCAAACCCAAATCCTAACCTTAAACTAAACTTAAAACTAACCCAAACGGTAACCCTAACACTAACCCTAACCCTAACCTTAACCCAAATCCTAACCTTATCGCAAACCCTCACCCTAAACCTAACCAAAACCCTAAACCTAACCCTGACACTAACCATAACCCAAACCCAAACCTTAATCCTAACACTAACCCTAACCCTAACACTCACCCTAACCCAAACGGAAACCATAAACCTAACCCTAAACCTAACTCAACTCCTAACCCTAACCCTAACCGTAACCCTAACCCTAACCCTAATCCTAACCCCAACCCTAACCCAAACCATAACCCAAATCCTAATCGTATCCCTAACCCTAAACCTAACCCTAACCCAAACACTAACCCTAACCCTAAACCTAAACCTAAACCTAACCCTAATTCTAACCTTAACCCTAACCATAACCATAACCATAACCCATACCCTAATCCCAGGGTACCCTTGAACTGATAATCCTCCTGCCTCACCCCAAAGAGTTCAGTTGTACTTTTTTAAGAGCAAAGATTGGATTCAGCCACAATGAAAAAGGAAAATATTTTCCCTCATAGAGAACGATGCCCAAAGTAGTTTTCTGATTCAAATGTAGCTTATAGTACTGAAGAATCCAATATCAATAATATGGTAATTTCTAGAAAGAATGAGGTTGGTTATTTAGGTAACCACGTGCAATCCTGGCAAGAGCTGCAGGACTGGGAAGCAACCTTGGCATGACTTGACCATGGGAAGAGCACCTGCTCTGAAGCTCTGATAGACAGGCAGAGCTTTGCAAGTGAGTGGTGAGTACTATTCGTCAGTCTCCTGTCACTGGTGTCTGACGTGGGCAGGAGTGCTGAGGTCACAGAATCTTGGACTAAGATTCTGGAACTCCAAGAGGCAGTGACCTGGCAAAGCATTGTTTAGGGTGTTGCTAGGTGACAAAGCCCTCTCCGATGAGTTGCTGAAACACAGATGTTTCTTGGTGGTAGGCTCTAGTGTTTGGGTGACCAGTTTGGAGAGATTTAGTTGACTTTAGGACAAAGTTCTAGTGTTTGACAAAAGAAGCAGCCAGGAGAAAATGGGAGGAGGAGGGGTGAAGGTGGTGTGGCCTGCTGGCCCTGCCCAGGCCCTCCACATACAGGACCTCTACTACAAAGCCTACCTCTACTAACCCTAACCCTAACCCTAACCCTAACCCAAACATTAAACCTAAACCTAACCCTAACCCAAAACCTAAGCCTAAACCTAACCATAACCCAAATCCTCACCCTAACCCTACCCCTAACCCTAACCCTAAACCTAATCCTAACCCTAACCCAAACATTAACCCTAACCCTTACCCTAACCCTAGCCCAAACCCTAACCCTAAACCTAAATCTAACACAAACCCTAACCCTAACACTAACACAAACCCAAACCCTAACCCAGCCCTAAACCTATCCCAAACTCTAACCGTAACCCTAACCATAACCCTAACACTAACACTAAACCTAACACTAAACCAAACCCTAACCGTATACCTAACCCTAACCCTAACCAAAACATTACCCCTAAACCTAACCCTAACCCAAACCCTAACCCTAAACCTAACCCTAATCCAAACCCTAACCATAACAATAACCCTAACCTAACCCAAACCCTAACCCTAAACCTAATCCAAATATTAACCCTAAACCTAACCCTAACCCAAACCCTAACCCTAAACCTAAACCTAACCCAAACCCAAACCCTAACCCTAAACCTAACCATAACCCAAACCCTAACCCTAACCCTAAACCTAATCCTAACCTTAACCCAAACCCAACCCCTAACCCTAACCCTAACCCAAACCCTAAATCTAAACCAAATCCTAACCCTAACCCAAACATTAACCCTAACCCTAACCCTAACCGTAGCCCAAACCCTAACCCTAATCCTAACCCTAACACAAACCCTAACACTAAACCTAACACAAACCCAAACACTAACCCAGCCCTAAACCTAACCCAAACTCTTACCGTAACCCTAACCCTAAACCTAACCCTAAAACTAAACTTAACACTAAACCAAACCCTAACCGTATACCTAACCCTAACTCTTACCCAAATATTACCCCTAAACCTAACCCTAACCCAAACCCTAAACCTAAACCCAACCCTAACCCAAACCCTAACCATAACCATAAACCTAACCCTAACCCAAACCCTAAGCCTAAAGCTAATCCAAACATTAACCCGAAACCTAACCCTAACCCAAACCCTAACCCTAAACATAACCCTAACCCAACCCCAAACCCTAACCTAACCCTAACCGTAACCCAAACCCAAACCCTAACCCTAACTCGAACCTAAACCAAACGCTAGCCCTCACACTAACCCAAAACCAAACCCTAACCCAAACCGTAACCCTAATCCTAACCCTAACACTAAACCTAATCCTAACGCAAAACAAACCCTAACACTAACCCTAACCCTAACCCTAACCCTAACCCTAAGCCAAACCCAAACCCTAACACTAACCCTAACCCAAACCATAACCCTAATCCTAACCCTAAACCTAACCCAAAACCTAACCTTAACCCTAACCCTAAACCTAACTCAAACCCTAACCCTAACCCTATCGCAAACCCTAACCCTAAACCTAAGCCTAACCCAAATCCTAACCCTAACCCCAACTCTAACCCTAAACCAAACCCAAACCGAAACCCTAACCCTAACCCTAACCTAAAAACTAACCCTAAACCTAACAGTAACCCTAACCAAAACCCAAACCTAATACTAACACTAACCCTAGCCCTAAATCTAACCCTCACCCTAACACAAACGCAAACCCTAAACCTAACCCTAAATCTAACCCTAACGCTAACTCTAACCCAAACCCTAACCCTAACCCAAACCCTAACCCTAACCCTAATCCTAACCATAACCCTAACCCTAACTCTAACCCAAGCCCTAACACTAACCCTAACCCTAACCGTACCCTAACCCAAACCCTAATCCTAACCCTATCCCTAACCCTAATCCTAACGCAAAACAAACCCTAACACTAACCCTAACCCTAACCCTAACTCTAAGCCAAACCCAAACCCTAACCCTAACAAAACCATAACCCTAATCCTAACCCTAACCCTAACCCAAAACCTAACCTTAACCCTAACCCTAACCCTAACCCTAACCCTAACCCTAACCCTAACCCAAACATTACCCCTAAACCTAACCCTAACCCAAACCCTAAACCTAAACCTAACCCTAACCCAAACCCTAACCATAACAATAACCCTAACCCTAACCCAAACCCTAACCCTAAACCTAATCCAAATATTAACCCTAAACCTAACCCTAACCCAAACCCTAACCCTAAACCTAACCCTAACCCAAACCCAAACCCTAGCCCTAAACCTAACCGTAACCCAAACCCTAACCCTAACCCTAAACCTAATCCCAACCCAAACCGAAACCCTAAACCTAACCCTATCCCTAACCCAAAACCAAACCCAAACCCTAACCCTAACCCTAACCTTAACCCAAACCCAACCCCTAACCCTAACCCTAACCCAAAACCTAAACCTAAACAAAATCCTAACCCTAACCCTAACCGTAGTCCAAACCCTAACCCTAATCCTAACCCTAACACAAACCCTAACACTAAACCTAACACAAACCCAAACACTAACCCAGCCCT
>JAJHUQ010000032.1:6857500-6860000 GCA_035773235.1 Eospalax fontanierii | reverse complement strand
CCTAATCCTAACCCAAACCCAAACCCTAAACCTAACCCTAACCCTAACCCAAAACCTAACCGTAAGCAGAATCCAAACCATAACACTATCCCTAAACCTAACCCTAACCCTAAACCTAACCCTAACCCAAACGCACACCCTACCCCTAACCCTAACTCTAACCCTAACCCAAACCCTAACACTAAACCTAACCCTAAACCAAACCTTAACTCTAACCCTAACCCTAACCCAAACCCAAACACTAACCTAACCCTAACCCTAACAATAACCCAAACCCTAACCCTAACCCAAAACCTAAACCTAACCCTACCCCACACTCCAACCCAAACCCGAAACCTAACTGTAACCCTGACCCAAACCATAACCCTAATCCTAACCCTAACCCTAACCCAAACCCTAACCCTAACCCTAACCCAAAACCTAACTATAACCAGAATTCAAACCATAACACTATCCCTAAACCTAACCCTAACCCTAAACCTAACCCTAACCCAAACGCACACCCTAACCCTAACCCTAACTCTAACCCTAACCCAAACCCTAACACTAACCCTAAACCTAAACCAAACCCTAACTCTAACCCTAACCCTAACCCAAACCCAAATCCTAACCTTAAACTAAACTTAAAACTAACCCAAACGGTAACCCTAACACTAACCCTAACCCTAACCTTAACCCAAATCCTAACCTTATCGCAAACCCTCACCCTAAACCTAACCAAAACCCTAAACCTAACCCTGACACTAACCATAACCCAAACCCAAACCTTAATCCTAACACTAACCCTAACCCTAACACTCACCCTAACCCAAACGGAAACCATAAACCTAACACTAAACCTAACTCAACTCCTAACCCTAACCCTAACCGTAACCCTAACCCTAACCCTAATCCTAACCCCACCCCTAACCCAAACCATAACCCAAATCCTAATCGTATCCCTAACCCTAAACCTAACCCTAACCCAAACACTAACCCTAACCCTAACCCTAAAACTAAACCTAACCCTAATTCTAACCCTAACCCTAACCATAACCATAACCATAACCATAACCCATACCCTAATCCCAGGGTACCCTTGAACTGATAATCCTCCTGCCTCACCCCAAAGAGTTCAGTTGTACTTTTTTAAGAGCAAAGATTGGATTCAGCCACAATGAAAAAGGAAAATATTTTCCCTCATAGAGAACGATGCCCAAAGTAGTTTTCTGATTCAAATGTAGCTTATAGTACTGAAGAATCCAATATCAATAATATGGTAATTTCTAGAAAGAATGAGGTTGGTTATTTAGGTAACCACGTGCAATCCTGGCAAGAGCTGCAGGACTGGGAAGCAACCTTGGCATGACTTGACCATGGGAGGAGCACCTGCTCTGAAGCTCTGATAGACAGGCAGAGCTTTGCAAGTGAGTGGTGAGTACTATTCGTCAGTCTCCTGTCACTGGTGTCTGACGTGGGCAGGAGTGCTGAGGTCACAGAATCTTGGACTAAGATTCTGGAACTCCAAGAGGCAGTGACCTGGCAAAGCATTGTTTAGGGTGTTGCTAGGTGACAAAGCCCTCTCCGATGAGTTGCTGAAACACAGATGTTTCTTGGTGGTAGGCTCTAGTGTTTGGGTGACCAGTTTGGAGAGATTTAGTTGACTTTAGGACAAAGTTCTAGTGTTTGACAAAAGAAGCAGCCAGGAGAAAATGGGAGGAGGAGGGGTGAAGGTGGTGTGGCCTGCTGGCCCTGCCCAGGCCCTCCACATACAGGACCTCTACTACAAAGCCTACCTCTACTAACCCTAACCCTAACCCTAACCCTAACCCAAACATTAAACCTAAACCTAACCCTAACCCAAAACCTAAGCCTAAACCTAACCATAACCCAAATCCTAACCCTAACCCTAACCCTAACCCTAACCCTAACCCTAAACCTAATCCTAACCCTAACCCAAACATTAACCCTAACCCTTACCCTAACCCTAGCCCAAACCCTAACCCTAAACCTAAATCTAACACAAACCCTAACACTAACACTAACACAAACCCAAACCCTAACCCAGCCCTAAACCTATCCCAAACTCTAACCGTAACCCTAACCATAACCCTAACACTAACACTAAACCAAACACTAAACCAAACCCTAACCGTAGACCTAACCCTAACCCTAACCAAAACATTACCCCTAAACCTAACCCTAACCCAAACCCTTACCCTAAACCTAACCCTAATCCAAACCCTAACCATAACAATAACCCTAACCTAACCCGAACCCTAACCCTAAACCTAATCCAAATATTAACCCTAAACCTAACCCTAACCCAAACCCTAACCCTAAACCTAACCCTAACCCAAACCCAAACCCTAACCCTAAACCTAACCGTAACCCAAACCCTAACCCTAACCCTAAACCTAATCCTAACCCAAACCCAAACCCTAACCCTAACCCTATCCCTAACCCAAAACCAAACCAAACCCTAACCCTAACCCTAACCTTAACCCAAACCCAACCCCTA
>JAJHUQ010000032.1:6810000-6852500 GCA_035773235.1 Eospalax fontanierii | reverse complement strand
TTTTTTAAGAGCAAAGATTGGATTCAGCCACAATGAAAAAGGAAAACATTTTCCCTCATAGAGAACGATGCCCAAAGTAGTTTTCTGATTCAAATGTAGCTTATAGTACTGAAAATCCAATATCAATAATATGGTAATTTCTAGAAAGAATGAGGTTGGTTATTTAGGTAACCACGTGCAATCCTGGCAAGAGCTGCAGGACTGGGAAGCAACCTTGGCATGACTTGACCATGGGAGGAGCACCTGCTCTGAAGCTCTGATAGACAGGCAGAGCTTTGCAAGTGAGTGGTGAGTACTATTCGTCAGTCTCCTGTCACTGGTGTCTGACGTGGGCAGGAGTGCTGAGGTCACAGAATCTTGGACTAAGATTCTGGAACTCCAAGAGGCAGTGACCTGGCAAAGCATTGTTTAGGGTGTTGCTAGGTGACAAAGCCCTCTCAGATGAGTTGCTGAAACACAGAGGTTTCTTGGTGGTAGGCTCTAGTGTTTGGGTGACCAGTTTAGAGAGATTTAGTTGACTTTAGGACAAAGTTCTAGTGTTTGACAAAAGAAGCAGCCAGGAGAAAATGGCAGGAGGAGGGGTGAAGGTGGTGTGGCCTGCTGGCCCTGCCCAGGCCCTCCACATACAGGATCTCTACTACAAAGCCTACCTCTACTAACCCTAACCCTAACCCTAACCCTAACCCAAACATTAAACCTAAACCTAACCCTAACCCAAAACCTAAGCCTAAACCTAACCATAACCCAAATCCTAACCCTACCCCTACCCCTAACCCTAACCCTAACCCTAACCCTAACCCTAAACCTAATCCTAACCCTAACAAAACATTAACCCTAACCCTAACCCTAACCCTAGCACAAACCCTAACCCTAAACCTAACCCTAAGACAAACCCTAACCCTAACACTAACACAAACCCAAACCCTAACCCAGCTCTAAACCTAACCCAAACTCTAATCGTAACCCTAACCCTAACCCTAACCCTAACACTAAACCTAACACTAAACCAAACCCTAACCGTATACCTAACCCTAACCCTAACCCAAACATTACCCCTAAACCTAACCCTAACCCAAACCCTAACCCTAAACCTAACCCTAACCCAAACCTTAACCCTAACCCTAACCCTACCCCTAACACTAACCCAAACCATAACCCTAATCCTAATTGTATCCCTAACCCTAAACCTAACCCTATCCCAAACACTAAACCTAACACTAACCCTAAACCTAACCCTAACCCTAATTCTAACCCTAATCCTACCCCTAACAATAACCCAAACCATAACCCTAATCCTAATCGTATCCCTAACCCTAAACCTAACCCTATCCCAAACACTAAACCTAACACTAACTCTAAACCTAACCCTAACCCTAATTCTAACCCTAACCCAAACCCTAACCATAACCATAACCCTAACCCTAAACCAAACCCTAACCCTAAACCTAATCCAAATATTAACCCTAAACCTAACCCTAACCCAAACCCTAACCCTAAACCTAACCCTAACCCAAGCCCAAACCCTAAACCTAAACCTAACCGTAACCCAAACCCTAAACCTAATCCTAACCCAAACCCAAACCCTAACCCTAACCCTATCCCTAACCCAAAACCAAACCCAAACCCTAACCCTAACCCTAACCTTAACCCAAACCCAATCCCCTAACCCTAACCCTAACCCTAAACCTAATCCTAACCCTAACCCAAACATTAACCCTAACCCTAACCCTAACCCTAACCCTAACCCTAACCCAAACCCTAATCCTAACCCTAACACTAACCCTAACCCAAATTTTAACCCAAACCTAACCCTAACCCTAACCCTAACCCTATCCCTAACCCAAACCCTAACACTAACCCTAACCCTAACCCAAACAATAACTCTAACCCTAACCCTAACCCAAACACAAACCCTAACCCTAACCCTAAACCTAACCCAAACCCTAGCCCTAACCCTAACCCAAACCCAAACCCTAACCCTAATCCTAACCCTAACCCTAACCCTAATCCTAACGCAAAACAAACCCTAAAACTAACCCTAACCCTAACCCTAACCCTAAGCCAAACCCAAACCCTAACCCGAAACCTAAACCTAACCCAAACGCACACCCTAACCCTAACCCTAACCCTAACCCTACCCCAAAAACTAACCCTAACCTTAAACTAAACTTAACCCTAACCCAAACGCTAACCCTAACCCTAACCTTAACCCTAACCCTAATCCTAACCCTAACCTTAACCCAAATCCTAACCTTATAACAAACCCTCACCCTAAACCTAACCTAAACCCTAACCCTAACCCTATCACTAACCCTAACCCAAACCCAAACCCTAATCCTAACACTAAACCTAACACTAAACCTAACACCCACCCTAACCCAAACGGAAACCCAAACCCTAACCCTAACCCTAAACCTAACCCTAACCCTAGCCCTAACCCTAACCCAAACCCAAACCCTAACCCTAATCCTAACCCTCTCAGATGAGTTGCTGAAACACAGAGGTTTCTTGGAGGTAGGCTCTAGTGTTTGGGTGACCAGTTTGGAGAGATTTAGTTGACTTTAGGACAAAGTTCTAGTGTTTGACAAAAGAAGCAGCCAGGAGAAAATGGGAGGAGGAGGGGTGAAGGTGGTGTGGCCTGCTGGCCCTGCCCAGGCCCTCCACATACAGGACCTCTACTACAAAGCCTACCTCTACTAACCCTAACCCTAACCCTAACCCTAACCCAAACATTAAACCTAAACCTAACCCTAACCCAAAACCTAAGCCTAAACCTAACCATAACAAAAATCCTAACCCTAAACCTAACCCTAACACTAACCCTAACCCTAACCCTAAACCTAATCCTAACCCTAACCCAAAAATTAACCCTAACCCTAGCCCAAACCCTAACCCTAAACCTAACCCTAACACAAACCCTAACCCTAACACTAACACAAACCCAAACCCTAACCCAGCCCTAAACCTAACCCAAACTCTAACCGTAACCCTAACCCTAACCCTAACCCTAACACTAAACCTAACACTAAACCAAACCCTAACCGTATACCTAACCCTAACCTTAACCCAAACATTACCCCTAAACCAAACCCTAACCCAAACCCTAACCCTAAACCTAACCCTAACCCAAACCCTAACCATAACCCTAACCCTAACCCTAACCCAAACCTTAACCCTAAACCTAATCCAAACATTAACCCTAAACCTAACCCTAACCCAAACCCTAAACCTAAACCTAACCCAAACCCAAACCCAAACCCTAACCCTAAACCTAACCGTAACCCAAATCCTAACCCTAACCCTAAACCTAATCCTAAACCAAACCCAAACCCTAACCCTAACCCTATCCCTAACCCAAAACCAAACCCAAACCCTAACCCTAACCCTAACCTTAACCCAAACCCAACCCCTAACCCTAACCCTAACCCAAACCCTAACCCTAAACCTAATCCTTACCCTAACCCAAACATTAACCCTAACGCTAACCCTAACACAAACACTAACCCAAACCCTAATCCTAACCCTAACACTAACCCTCACCCAAATTTTAACCCTAAACCTAACCCTAAACCTAACTCAAACCCTAAACCTAACCCTAAACCTAATCCCACCCGTAACACTAACCCAAAACATAACCCTAATCCTAATCGAATCCCTAACCCTAAACCTAACCCTAACCCTAATTCTAACCCTAACCCTAACCATAACCATAACCATAACCCATACCCTAATCTAAGGGTAGCCTTGAACTGTAATCCTCCTGCCTCACCCCCAAGAGTTGAGTTGTACTTTTTTAAGAGCAAAGATTGGATTCATCAACAATGAAAAAGGAAAATATTTTACCTCATAGAAAACGATGTCCAAAGTAGTTTTGTGATTCAAATGTAACTTATAGTACTTAAGAATCCATTATCAATAATATGGTAAATTCTAGAAAGAAAGAGGTTGGTTATTTATGTAACCACGTGCAATCCTGGCAAGAGCTGCAGGACTGGGAAGCAACCTTGGCATGACTTGACCATGGGAGGAGCACCTGCTCTGAAACTATGATAGACAGGCAGAGCTTTGCAAGTGAGTCCAGAGTGCTATTGGTCAGTCTCCTGTCATTGGTGTCTGATGTGGGCAGGAGTGCTTAGGTCACAGAATCTTGGACTAAGATTCTGGAACTCCAAGAGGCAGAGACCTGGCAAAGCATTGTTTAGGGCGTTGCTAGGTGACAAAGCCCTCTCAGATGAGTTGCTGAAACACAGAGGTTTCTTGGTGGTAGGCTCTAGTGTTTGGGTGACCAGTTTAGAGTGATTTAGTTGACTTTAGGACAAAGTTCTAGTGTTTGACAAAAGAAGCAGCCAGGAGAAAATGGCAGGAGGAGGGGTGAAGGTGGTGTGGCCTGCTGGCCCTGCCCAGGCCCTCCACATACAGGATCTCTACTACAAAGCCTACCTCTACTAACCCTAACCCTAACCCTAACCCTAACCCAAACATTAAACCTAAACCTAACCCTAACCCAAAACCTAAGCCTAAACCTAACCATAACCCAAATCCTAACCCTAACCCTAACCCTAACCCTAACCCTAACCCTAACCCTAAACCTAATCCTAACTCTAACCCAAACATTAACCCTAACCCTAACCCTAACCCTAGCCCAAACCCTAACCCTAAACCTAACCCTAAGACAAACCCTAACCCTAAAACTAACACAAACCCAAACCCTAACCCAGCTCTAAACCTAACCCAAACTCTAATCGTAACCCTAAACCTAACCCTAACCCTAACACTAAACCTAACACTAAACCAAACCCTAACATTATACCTAACCCTAACCCTAACCCAAACATTACCCCTAAACCTAACCCTAACCCAAACCCTAACCCTAAACCTAACCCTAACCCAAACCTTAACCCAAACCCTAACCCTAAACCTAAACGTAACCCAAACCCTAACCCTAACCCTAAACCTAATCCTAACCCAAACCCAAACCCTAACCCTAACACTATCCCTAACCCAAAACCAAACCCGAACCCTAACCCTAACCCTAACCTTAACCCAAACCCAACCCCAAACCCAAACCCTAACCCTAACCCTATCCCTAACCCAAAACCAAACCCAAACCCTAACCATACCCCTAACCTTAACCCAAAACCAACCCCTAACCCTAACCCTAACCCAAACCCTAACCCTAAACCTAATCCTAACCCTAACCCAAACATTAACCCTAACCCTAACCCTAACCCTAACCCTAACCCAGCCGTAAACCTAACCCAAACTCTAATCGTAACCCTAACCCTAACCCTAACACTAAACCTAACACTAAACCAAACCCTAACCGTATACCTAACCCTAACCCTAACACAAACATTACCCCTAAACCTAACCCTAACCCAAACCCTAACCCTAAACCTAACCCTTACCCAAACCCTAACCATAACCATAACCCTAACCCTAAACCAAACCCTAACCCTAAACCTAATCCAAATATTAACCCTAAACCTAACCCTAACCCAAACCCTAACCCTAAACCTAACCCTAACCCAAACCCAAACCCTAACCCTAAACCTAACCGTAACCCAAACCCTAAACCTAATCCTAACCCAAACCCAAACCCTAACCCTAACCCTATCCCTAACCCAAAACCAAACCCAAACCCTAACCCTAACCCTAACCTTAACCCAAACCCAATCCCCTAACCCTAACCCTAACCCAAACCCTAACCCTAAACCTAATTCTAACCCTAACCCAAACATTAACCCTAACCCTAACCCTAACCCTAACCCTAACCCAAACCCTAATCCTAACCCTAACACTAACCCTAACCCAAATTTTAACCCAAACCTAACCCTAACCCTAACCCTAACCCTATCCCTAACCCAAACCCTAACACTAACCCTAACCCTAACCCAAACAATAACTCTAACCCTAACCCTAACCCAAACACAAACCCTAACCCTAACCCTAAACCTAACCCAAACCCTAGCCCTAACCCTAACCCAAACCCAAACCCTAACCCTAATCCTAACCCTAACCCTAACCCTAATCCTAACGCAAAACAAACCCTAAAACTAACCCTAACCCTAACCCTAACCCTAAGCCAAACCCAAACCCTAACCCGAAACCTAAACCTAACCCAAACGCACACCCTAACCCTAACTCTAACCCTAACCCTAACCCAAAAACTAACCCTAACCTTAAACTAAACTTAACCCTAACCCAAACGCAAACCCTAACCCTAACCTTAACCCTAACCCTAATCCTAACCCTAACCTTAACCCAAATCCTAACCTTATCACAAACCCTCACCCTAAACCTAACCTAAACCCTAACCCTAACCCTATCACTAACCCTAACCCAAACCCAAACCCTAATCCTAACACTAAACCTAACACTAAACCTAACACCCACCCTAACCCAAACGGAAACCCAAACCCTAACCCTAACCCTAAACCTAACCCTAACCCTAGCCCTAACCCTAACCCAAACCCAAACCCTAACCCTAATCCTAACCCTCTCAGATGAGTTGCTGAAACACAGAGGTTTCTTGGAGGTAGGCTCTAGTGTTTGGGTGACCAGTTTGGAGAGATTTAGTTGACTTTAGGACAAAGTTCTAGTGTTTGACAAAAGAAGCAGCCAGGAGAAAATGGGAGGAGGAGGGGTGAAGGTGGTGTGGCCTGCTGGCCCTGCCCAGGCCCTCCACATGCAGGACCTCTACTACAAAGCCTACCTCTACTAACCCTAACCCTAACCCTAACCCTAACCCAAACATTAAACCTAAACCTAACCCTAACCCAAAACCTGAGCCTAAACCTAACCATAACAAAAATCCTAACCCTAACCCTAACCCTAACTCTAACCCTAACCCTAACCCTAAACCTAATCCTAACCCTAACCCAAAAATTAACCCTAACCCTAGCCCAAACCCTAACCCTAAACCTAACCCTAACACAAACCCTAACCCTAACACTAACACAAACCCAAACCCTAACCCAGCCCTAAACCTAACCCAAACTCTAACCGTAACCCTAACCCTAACCCTAACCCTAACACTAAACCTAACACTAAACCAAAACCTAACCGTATACCAAACCCTAACCTTAACCCAAACATTACCCCTAAACCTAACCCTAACCCAAACCCTAACCCTAAACCTAACCCTAACCCAAACCCTAACCATAACCCTAACCCTAACCCTAACCCAAACCTTAACCCTAAACCTAATCCAAACATTAACCCTAAACCTAACCCTAACCCAAACCCTAAACCTAAACCTAACCCAAACCCAAACCCAAACCCTAACCCTAAACCTAACCGTAACCCAAATCCTAACCCTAACCCTAAACCTAATCCTAAACCAAACCCAAACCCTAACCCTAACCCTATCCCTAACCCAAAACCAAACCCAAACCCTAACCCTAACCCTAACCTTAACCCAAACCCAACCCCTATCCCTAACCCTAACCCAAACCCTAACCCTAAACCTAATCCTAACCCTAACCCAAACATTAACCCTAACCCTAACCCTAACCCTAACACTAACCCAAACCCTAATCCTAACCCTAACACTAACCCTCACCCAAATTTTAACCCTAAACCTAACCCTAAACCTAACTCAAACCCTAAACCTAACCCTAAACCTAATCCCACCCGTAACACTAACCCAAAACATAACCCTAATCCTAATCGTATCCCTAACCCTAAACCTAACCCTAACCCTAATTCTAACCCTAACCCTAACCATAACCATAACCATAACCCATACCCTAATCTAAGGGTAGCCTTGAACTGTAATCCTCCTGCCTCACCCCCAAGAGTTGAGTTGTACTTTTTTAAGAGCAAAGATTGGATTCATCAACAATGAAAAAGGAAAATATTTTACCTCATAGAAAACGATGTCCAAAGTAGTTTTGTGATTCAAATGTAACTTATAGTACTTAAGAATCCATTATCAATAATATGGTAAATTCTAGAAAGAAAGAGGTTGGTTATTTATGTAACCACGTGCAATCCTGGCAAGAGCTGCAGGACTGGGAAGCAACCTTGGCATGACTTGACCATGGGAGGAGCACCTGCTCTGAAACTATGATAGACAGGCAGAGCTTTGCAAGTGAGTCCAGAGTGCTATTGGTCAGTCTCCTGTCATTGGTGTCTGATGTGGGCAGGAGTGCTTAGGTCACAGAATCTTGGACTAAGATTCTGGAACTCCAAGAGGCAGAGACCTGGCAAAGCATTGTTTAGGGCGTTGCTAGGTGACAAAGCCCTCTCAGATGAGTTGCTGAAACACAGAGGTTTCTTGGTGGTAGGCTCTAGTGTTTGGGTGACCAGTTTAGAGTGATTTAGTTGACTTTAGGACAAAGTTCTAGTGTTTGACAAAAGAAGCAGCCAGGAGAAAATGGCAGGAGGAGGGGTGAAGGTGGTGTGGCCTGCTGGCCCTGCCCAGGCCCTCCACATACAGGATCTCTACTACAAAGCCTACCTCTACTAACCCTAACCCTAACCCTAACCCTAACCCAAACATTAAACCTAAACCTAACCCTAACCCAAAACCTAAGCCTAAACCTAACCATAACCCAAATCCTAACCCTAACCCTAACCCTAACCCTAACCCTAACCCTAACCCTAAACCTAATCCTAACTCTAACCCAAACATTAACCCTAACCCTAACCCTAACCCTAGCCCAAACCCTAACCCTAAACCTAACCCTAAGACAAACCCTAACCCTAAAACTAACACAAACCCAAACCCTAACCCAGCTCTAAACCTAACCCAAACTCTAATCGTAACCCTAAACCTAACCCTAACCCTAACACTAAACCTAACACTAAACCAAACCCTAACATTATACCTAACCCTAACCCTAACCCAAACATTACCCCTAAACCTAACCCTAACCCAAACCCTAACCCTAAACCTAACCCTAACCCAAACCTTAACCCAAACCCTAACCCTAAACCTAAACGTAACCCAAACCCTAACCCTAACCCTAAACCTAATCCTAACCCAAACCCAAACCCTAACCCTAACACTATCCCTAACCCAAAACCAAACCCGAACCCTAACCCTAACCCTAACCTTAACCCAAACCCAACCCCAAACCCAAACCCTAACCCTAACCCTATCCCTAACCCAAAACCAAACCCAAACCCTAACCATACCCCTAACCTTAACCCAAAACCAACCCCTAACCCTAACCCTAACCCAAACCCTAACCCTAAACCTAATCCTAACCCTAACCCAAACATTAACCCTAACCCTAACCCTAACCCTAACCCTAACCCAGCCCTAAACCTAACCCAAACTCTAATCGTAACCCTAACCCTAACCCTAACACTAAACCTAACACTAAACCAAACCCTAACCGTATACCTAACCCTAACCCTAACACAAACATTACCCCTAAACCTAACCCTAACCCAAACCCTAACCCTAAACCTAACCCTTACCCAAACCCTAACCATAACCATAACCCTAACCCTAAACCAAACCCTAACCCTAAACCTAATCCAAATATTAACCCTAAACCTAACCCTAACCCAAACCCTAACCCTAAACCTAACCCTAACCCAAACCCAAACCCTAACCCTAAACCTAACCGTAACCCAAACCCTAAACCTAATCCTAACCCAAACCCAAACCCTAACCCTAACCCTATCCCTAACCCAAAACCAAACCCAAACCCTAACCCTAACCCTAACCTTAACCCAAACCCAATCCCCTAACCCTAACCCTAACCCAAACCCTAACCCTAAACCTAATTCTAACCCTAACCCAAACATTAACCCTAACCCTAACCCTAACCCTAACCCAAACCCTAATCCTAACCCTAACACTAACCCTAACCCAAATTTTAACCCAAACCTAACCCTAACCCTAACCCTAACCCTATCCCTAACCCAAACCCTAACACTAACCCTAACCCTAACCCAAACAATAACTCTAACCCTAACCCTAACCCAAACACAAACCCTAACCCTAACCCTAAACCTAACCCAAACCCTAGCCCTAACCCTAACCCAAACCCAAACCCTAACCCTAATCCTAACCCTAACCCTAACCCTAATCCTAACGCAAAACAAACCCTAAAACTAACCCTAACCCTAACCCTAACCCTAAGCCAAACCCAAACCCTAACCCGAAACCTAAACCTAACCCAAACGCACACCCTAACCCTAACTCTAACCCTAACCCTAACCCAAAAACTAACCCTAACCTTAAACTAAACTTAACCCTAACCCAAACGCAAACCCTAACCCTAACCTTAACCCTAACCCTAATCCTAACCCTAACCTTAACCCAAATCCTAACCTTATCACAAACCCTCACCCTAAACCTAACCTAAACCCTAACCCTAACCCTATCACTAACCCTAACCCAAACCCAAACCCTAATCCTAACACTAAACCTAACACTAAACCTAACACCCACCCTAACCCAAACGGAAACCCAAACCCTAACCCTAACCCTAAACCTAACCCTAACCCTAGCCCTAACCCTAACCCAAACCCAAACCCTAACCCTAATCCTAACCCTCTCAGATGAGTTGCTGAAACACAGAGGTTTCTTGGAGGTAGGCTCTAGTGTTTGGGTGACCAGTTTGGAGAGATTTAGTTGACTTTAGGACAAAGTTCTAGTGTTTGACAAAAGAAGCAGCCAGGAGAAAATGGGAGGAGGAGGGGTGAAGGTGGTGTGGCCTGCTGGCCCTGCCCAGGCCCTCCACATGCAGGACCTCTACTACAAAGCCTACCTCTACTAACCCTAACCCTAACCCTAACCCTAACCCAAACATTAAACCTAAACCTAACCCTAACCCAAAACCTGAGCCTAAACCTAACCATAACAAAAATCCTAACCCTAACCCTAACCCTAACCCTAACCCTAACCCTAACCCTAAACCTAATCCTAACCCTAACCCAAAAATTAACCCTAACCCTAGCCCAAACCCTAACCCTAAACCTAACCCTAACACAAACCCTAACCCTAACACTAACACAAACCCAAACCCTAACCCAGCCCTAAACCTAACCCAAACTCTAACCGTAACCCTAACCCTAACCCTAACCCTAACACTAAACCTAACACTAAACCAAACCCTAACCGTATACCTAACCCTAAACTTAACCCAAACATTACCCCTAAACCTAACCCTAACCCAAACCCTAACCCTAAACCTAACCCTAACCCAAACCCTAACCATAACCCTAACCCTAACCCTAACCCAAACCTTAACCCTAAACCTAATCCAAACATTAACCCTAAACCTAACCCTAACCCAAACCCTAAACCTAAACCTAACCCAAACCCAAACCCAAACCCTAACCCTAAACCTAACCGTAACCCAAATCCTAACCCTAACCCTAAACCTAATCCTAAACCAAACCCAAACCCTAACCCTAACCCTATCCCTAACCCAAAACCAAACCCAAACCCTAACCCTAACCCTAACCTTAACCCAAACCCAACCCCTAACCCTAACCCTAACCCAAACCCTAACCCTAAACCTAATCCTAACCCTAACCCAAACATTAACCCTAACCCTAACCCTAACCCTAACACTAACCCAAACCCTAATCCTAACCCTAACACTAACCCTCACCCAAATTTTAACCCTAAACCTAACCCTAAACCTAACTCAAACCCTAAACCTAACCCTAAACCTAATCCCACCCGTAACACTAACCCAAACCATAACCCTAATCCTAATCGTATCCCTAACCCTAAACCTAACCCTAACCCAAACACTAAAGCTAACACTAACCCTAAACCTAACCCTAACCCTAATTCTAACCCTAACCCTAACCCTAACCATAACCATAACCATAACCCATACCCTAATCTAAGGGTAGCCTTGAACTGTAATCCTCCTGCCTCACCCCCAAGAGTTGAGTTGTACTTTTTTAAGAGCAAAGATTGGATTCATCAACAATGAAAAAGGAAAATATTTTACCTCATAGAAAACGATGTCCAAAGTAGTTTTGTGATTCAAATGTAACTTATAGTACTTAAGAATCCATTATCAATAATATGGTAAATTCTAGAAAGAAAGAGGTTGGTTATTTATGTAACCACGTGCAATCCTGGCAAGAGCTGCAGGACTGGGAAGCAACCTTGGCATGACTTGACCATGGGAGGAGCACCTGCTCTGAAACTATGATAGACAGGCAGAGCTTTGCAAGTGAGTCCAGAGTGCTATTGGTCAGTCTCCTGTCATTGGTGTCTGATGTGGGCAGGAGTGCTTAGGTCACAGAATCTTGGACTAAGATTCTGGAACTCCAAGAGGCAGAGACCTGGCAAAGCATTGTTTAGGGCGTTGCTAGGTGACAAAGCCCTCTCAGATGAGTTGCTGAAACACAGAGGTTTCTTGGTGGTAGGCTCTAGTGTTTGGGTGACCAGTTTAGAGAGATTTAGTTGACTTTAGGACAAAGTTCTAGTGTTTGACAAAAGAAGCAGCCAGGAGAAAATGGCAGGAGGAGGGGTGAAGGTGGTGTGGCCTGCTGGCCCTGCCCAGGCCCTCCACATACAGGATCTCTACTACAAAGCCTACCTCTACTAACCCTAACCCTAACCCTAACCCTAACCCAAACATTAAACCTAAACCTAACCCTAACCCAAAACCTAAGCCTGAACCTAACCATAACCCAAATCCTAACCCTACCCCTAACCCTAACCCTAACCCGAACCCTAACCCTAACCCTAAACCTAATCCTAACCCTAACCCAAACATTAACCCTAACCCTAACCCTAACCCTAGCCCAAACCCTAACCCTAAACCTAACCCTAAGACAAACCCTAACCCTAACACTAACACAAACCCAAACCCTAACCCAGCTCTAAACCTAACCCAAACTCTAATCGTAACCCTAACCCTAACCCTAACCCTAACACTAAACCTAACACTAAACCAAACCCTAACCGTATACCTAACCCTAACCCTAACCCAAACATTACCCCTAAACCTAACCCTAACCCAAACCCTAACCCTAAACCTAACCCTAACCCAAACCTTAACCCAAACCCTAACCCTAAACCTAACCGTAACCCAAACCCTAACCCTAACCCTAAACCTAATCCTAACCCAAACCCAAACCCTAACCCTAACCCTATCCCTAACCCAAAACCAAACCCGAACCCTAACCCTAACCCTAACCTTAACCCAAACCCAACCCCAAACCCAAACCCTAACCCTAACCCTATCCCTAACTCAAAACCAAACCCAAACCCTAACCATACCCCTAACCTTAACCCAAACCCAACCCCTAACCCTAACCCTAACCCAAACCCTAACCCTAAACCTAATCCTAACCCTAACCCAAACATTAACCCTAACCCTAACCCTAACCCTAACCCTAACCCAAACCCTAATCCTAACCCTAACACTAACCATAACCCAAATTTTAACCCAAACCTAACCCTAACCCTAACCCTAACCGTATCCCTAACCCAAACCCTAACATTAACCCTAACCCTAACCCAAACAATAACTCTAACCCTAACCCTAACCCAAACACAAACCCTAACCCTAACCCTAAACCTAACCCAAACCCTAGCCCTAACCCTAACCCAAACCCAAACGCTAAACCTAATCCTAACCCTAACCCTAACCCTAATCCTAACGCAAAACAAACCCTAAAACTAACCCTAACCCTAACTCTAACCCTAAGCCAAACCCAAACCCTAACCCGAAACCTAACCCTAACCCAAACGCACACCCTAACCCTAACCCTAACCCTAACCCTAACCCAAAAACTAACCCTAACCTTAAACTAAACTTAACCCTAACCCAAACGCTAACCCTAACCCTAACCTTAACCCTAACCCTAATCCTAACCCTAACCTTAACCCAAATCCTAACCTTATCACAAACCCTCACCCTAAACCTAACCTAAACCCTAACCCTAACCCTATCACTAACCCTAACCCAAACCCAAACCCTAATCCTAACACTAAACCTAACCCTAAACCTAACACCCACCCTAACCCAAACGGAAACCCTAAACCTAACCCTAACCCTAACTCAAACCCTAACCCTAACCCTAAACCTAATCCTACCCCTAACACTAACCCAAACCATAACCCTAATCCTAATCGTATCCCTAACCCTAAACCTAACCCTATCCCAAACACTAAACCTAACACTAACCCTAAACCTAACCCTAACCCTAATTCTAACCCTAATCCTACCCCTAACAATAACCCAAACCATAACCCTAATCCTAATCGTATCCCTAACCCTAAACCTAACCCTATCCCAAACACTAAACCTAACACTAACTCTAAACCTAACCCTAACCCTAATTCTAACCCTAACCCTAACCATAACCATAACCATAACCCATACCCTAATCTGAGGGTAGCCTTGAACTGGTAATCCTCCTGCCTCACCCCCAAGAGTTGAGTTGTACTTTTTTAATTGCAAAGATTGGATTCATCAACAATGAAAAAGGAAAATATTTTCCCTCATAGAAAACGATGTCCAAAGTAGTTTTCTGATTCAAATGTAGCTTATAGTACTTAAGAATCCAATATCAATAATATGGTAAATTCTAGAAAGAAAGAGGTTGGTTATTTAGGTAACCACGTGCAATCCTGGCAAGAGCTGCAGGACTGGGAAGCAACCTTGGCATGACTTGACCATGGGAGGAGCACCTGCTCTGAAACTATGATAGACAGGCAGAGTTTGCAAGTGAGTCCAGAGTGCTATTGGTCAGTCTCCTGTCATTGGTTTCTGATGTGGGCA
Organism: Eospalax fontanierii; assembly: GCA_035773235.1. Taxonomy (NCBI): domain Eukaryota; kingdom Metazoa; phylum Chordata; class Mammalia; order Rodentia; family Spalacidae; genus Eospalax; species Eospalax fontanierii. Next base: position 6,837,777 of record JAJHUQ010000032.1, on the reverse strand, counting down.
GGAGTGCTTAGGTCACAGAATCTTGGAATAAGACTAACCCTAATCCTAATCCTAACCCTAACCCAAACATTAACCCTAACCCTAACCCTAACCCTAACCCTAACCCTAACCCAAACCCTAATCCTAACCCTAACACTAACCCTAACCCAAATTTTAACCCTAAACCTAACTCTAACCCTAACTCAAAAACTAAACCTAACCCTAAACCTAATCCCACCCCTAACACTAACCCAAACCATAACCCTAATCCTAATCGTATCCCTAACCCTAAACCTAACCCTAACCCTATCCCTAACCCAAAACCAAACCCAAACCCTAACCCTAACCCTAACCTTAACCCAAACCCAACCCCTAACCCTAACCCTAACCCAAACCCTAACCCTAAACCAAATCCTAACCCTAACCCAAACATTAACCCTAACCCTAACCCTAACCGTAGCCCAAACCCTAACCCTAATCCTAACCCTAACACAAACCCTAACACTAAACCTAACACAAACCCAAACACTAACCCAGCCCTAAACCTAACCCAAACTCTTACCGTAACCCTAACCCTAACCCTAACCCTAACACTAAACCTAACACTAAACCAAACCCTAACCGTATACCTAACCCTAACTCTAACCCACATATTACCCCTAAACCTAACCCTAACCCAAACCCTAACCCTAAACCCAACCCTAACCCAAACCCTAACCATAACCATAAACCTAACCCTAACCGAAACCCTAACCCTAAAGCTAATCCAAACATTAACCCGAAACCTAACCCTAACCCAAACCCTAACCCTAAACATAACCCTAACCCAAACCCAAACCCTAACCTAACCCTAACTGTAACCCAAACCCAAACCCTAACCCTAACTCTAAACCTAAACCAAACCCTAGCCCTCACCCTAACCCAAACCCAAACCCTAACCCAAACCGTAACCCTAATCCTAACCCTAACACTAACCCTAATCCTAACGCAAAACAAACCCTAACACTAACCCTAACCCTAACCCTAACCCTAACCCTAAGCCAAACCCAAACCCTAACACTAACCCTAACCCAAACCGTAACCCTAATGCTAACCCTAAACCTAACCCAAAACCTAACCTTAACCCTAACCCTAACGCTAACACAAACCCTAACCCTAACCCTAAACCTAACACAAACACTAACACTAACCTTAACCCTAACACAAACCCAAACCCTAACCTAACCCTAACCCTAACAATAACCCAAAACCTAACACTAACCCTAACCCTAACCCTAACCCAAACCCAAACCCTAACCCTAACCCTAACCCAAACCATAACTCTAAACCTAACCCTAACCCTAACCCAAACCCTAATCTTAACCCTAACCCTAACCCTAACACAAACCCTAAACCTAACCCTAAACCTAACACAAACCCTAACACTAACCCAAACCAAACCCTAACCCTAACACTAACCCTAACCCTAACCCTAACCCTAACCCTAACCCAAACCCTAATAAAATCCAAACCCTAAAACTAACCGTAACCCAAACCCTAACCATAACCAGAACCCAAACCATAACTCTATCCCTAAACATAACCCTTACCCTAAACCTAACCCTCACCCAAACGCACATCCTAACCCTAACCCTAACCCTAACCCTAACCCAAACCCTAACCCTAACCTTAAACTAAACTTAACCCTAACCCAAACCCTATCCCTAACCCTAACCCTTATCCAAACCCTAACCCTATCGCAAACCCTAACCCTAAACCTAAGCCTAACTCAAATCCTAACCCTAACCCCAACTCTAACCCTAAACCAAACCCAAACCGAAACCCTAACCCTAACCCTAACCTAAACCCTAACCCTAAACCTAACAGTAACCCTAACCCAAACCCAAACCCTAATCCTAACACTCACCCAAGCCCTAAACCCACCCCCCACCCTAACCCAAATGCAAACCCTAAACCTAACCCTAACCCTAACCCAAACCCTAAACCTACCGCTAACTCTAACACAAACCGTAACCCTAACCCTAATCCTAACCCTAACCCTAACCCTAACTCTAACCCAAACCCTAACCCTTACCCTAACCCTAACCCTAACCCTAATCCTAACCCAAAACCTAATCCTAACCCTAACACTAACTCTAACCCAAATTTTAACCCTAAACCTAACCCTAACTCTAACCCTAACCCTATTACTATCCCTTACCCAAACCCTAACACTAACCCTAACCCTAACCCAAACAATAAATCTAACACTAACCCTAACCCAAACCCAAACCCTAACCCTAACCCTAAACCTAACCCTAACCCTAGCCCTAACCCTAACCCAAACCCAAACCCTAACCCTAATCCTAACCCTAACCGTAACCCTCTCAGATGAGTTGCTGAAACACAGACGTTTCTTGGAGGTAGGCTCTAGTGTTTGGGTGACCAGTTTGGACAGATTTAGTTGACTTTAGGACAAAGTTCTAGTGTTTGACAAAAGAAGCAGCCAGGAGAAAATGGGAGGAGGAGGGGTGAAGGTGGTGTAGCCTGCTGGCCCTGCCCAGGCCCTCCACATACAGGACCTCTACTACAAAGCCTACGTCTACTAACCCGAACCCTAACCCTAACCCTAACCCAAACATTAAACCTAAACCTAACCCTAACCCAAAACCTAAGCCTAAACCTAACCATAACCCAATTCCCAACCCTAACCCTAACCCTAACCCTAACACTAACCCTAACCCTAACCCTAAACCTAATCCTAACCCTAACCCAAAAATTAACCCTAACCCTAACCCTAACCCTAGCCCAAACCGTAACCCTAAACCTAACCCTAACACAAACCCTAACCCTAACACTAACACAAACCCAAACCCTAACCCAGCCCGAAACCTAACCCAAACTCTAACCGTAACCCTAACCCTAACCGTAACCCTAACACTAAACCTAACACTAAACCAAACCCTAACCGTATACCTAACCCTAACCCTAACCCAAACATTACCCCTAAACCTAACCCTAACCCAAACCCTAACCCTAAACCTAACCCTAACCCAAACCCTAACCATAACCCTAACCCTAACCCTAACCCAAACCTTAACCCTAAACCCAATCCAAACATTAACCCTAAACCTAACCCTAACACAAATCCTAAACCTAAACCTAACCCAAACCCAAACCCAAACCCTAAACCTAAACCTAAACGTAACCCAATCCCTAACCCTAACCCTAAACCTAATCCTAACCCAAACCCAAACCCTAACCCTAACCCTATCCCTAACCCAAAACCAAAACCAAAGCCTAACCCTAACCCTAACCTTAACCCAAACCCAACCCCTAACCCTAACCCTAACCCAAACCCTAACCCTAAACCTAATCCTAACTCTAACCCAAACATTAACCCTAATCCTAACCCTAACCCTAACCCTAACCCAAACCCTAATCCTAACCCTAACACTAACCCTAACCCAAATTTTAACCCTAAACCTAACCCTAACCCTAACTCAAAAACTAAACCTAACCCTAAACCTAATCCCACCCCTAACACTAACCCAAACCACAACCCTAATCCTAACCCTAACACAAACCCTAACACTAAACCTAACACAAACCCAAACACTAACCCAGCCCTAAACCTAACCCAAACTCTTACCGTAACCCTAACCCTAACCCTAACCCTAACACTAAACCTAACACTAAACCAAACCCTAACCGTATACCTAACCCTAACTCTAACCCACATATTACCCCTAAACCTAACCCTAACCCAAACCCTAACCCTAAACCCAACCCTAACCCAAACCCTAACCATAACCATAAACCTAACCCTAACCGAAACCCTAACCCTAAAGCTAATCCAAACATTAACCCGAAACCTAACCCTAACCCAAACCCTAACCCTAAACATAACCCTAACCCAAACCCAAACCCTAACCTAACCCTAACTGTAACCCAAACCCAAACCCTAACCCTAACTCTAAACCTAAACCAAACCCTAGCCCTCACCCCAACCCAAACCCAAACCCTAACCCAAACCGTAACCCTAATCCTAACCCTAACACTAACCCTAATCCTAACGCAAAACAAACCCTAACACTAACCCTAACCCTAACCCTAACCCTAACCCTAAGCCAAACCCAAACCCTAACACTAACCCTAACCCAAACCGTAACCCTAATGCTAACCCTAAACCTAACCCAAAACCTAACCTTAACCCTAACCCTAACGCTAACACAAACCCTAACCCTAACCCTAAACCTAACACAAACACTAACACTAACCCTAACCCTAACACAAACCCAAACCCTAACCTAACCCTAACCCTAACAATAACCCAAAACCTAACACTAACCCCAACCCTAACCCTAACCCAAACCCAAACCCTAACCCTAACCCTAACCCAAACCATAACTCTAAACCTAACCCTAACCCTAACCCAAACCCTAATCTTAACCCTAACCCTAACCCTAACACAAACCCTAAACCTAACCCTAAACCTAACACAAACCCTAACACTAACCCAAACCAAACCCTAACCCTAACACTAACCCTAACCCTAACCCTAACCCTAACCCTAACCCTAACCCTAACCCTAATAAAATCCAAACCCTAAAACTAACCGTAACCCAAACCCTAACCATAACCAGAACCCAAACCATAACTCTATCCCTAAACATAACCCTTACCCTAAACCTAACCCTCACCCAAACGCACATCCTAACCCTAACCCTAACCCTAACCCTAACCCAAACCCTAACCCTAACCTTAAACTAAACTTAACCATAACCCAAACGCTAACCCTAACCCTAACCCTAACCCAAACCCTAACCCTATCGCAAACCCTAACCCTAAACCTAAGCCTAACTCAAATCCTAACCCTAACCCCAACTCTAACCCTAAACCAAACCCAAACCGAAACCCTAACCCTAACCCTAACCTAAACCCTAACCCTAAACCTAACAGTAACCCTAACCCAAACCCAAACCCTAATCCTAACACTAACCCTAGCCCTAAACCTAACCCTCACCCTAACCCAAATGCAAACCCTAAACCTAACCCTAACCCTAACCCAAACCCTAAACCTACCGCTAACTCTAACCCAAACCCTAACCCTAACCCTAATCCTAACCCTAACCCTAACCCTAACTCTAACCCAAACCCTAACCCTAACCCTAACCCTAACCCTAACCCTAACCCTAACCCAAAACCTAATCCTAACCCTAACACTAACTCTAACCCAAATTTTAACCCTAAACCTAACCCTAACTCTAACCCTAACCCTATTACTATCCCTAACCCAAACCCTAACACTAACCCTAACCCTAACCCAAACAATAAATCTAACACTAACCCTAACCCAAACCCAAACCCTAACCCTAACCCTAAACCTAACCCTAACCCTAGCCCTAACCCTAACCCAAACCCAAACCCTAACCCTAATCCTAACCCTAACCGTAACCCTCTCAGATGAGTTGCTGAAACACAGACGTTTCTTGGAGGTAGGCTCTAGTGTTTGGGTGACCAGTTTGGACAGATTTAGTTGACTTTAGGACAAAGTTCTAGTGTTTGACAAAAGAAGCAGCCAGGAGAAAATGGGAGGAGGAGGGGTGAAGGTGGTGTAGCCTGCTGGCCCTGCCCAGGCCCTCCACATACAGGACCTCTACTACAAAGCCTACGTCTACTAACCCGAACCCTAACCCTAACCCTAACCCAAACATTAAACCTAAACCTAACCCTAACCCAAAACCTAAGCCTAAACCTAACCATAACCCAATTCCCAACCCTAACCCTAAGCCTAACCCTAACACTAACCCTAACCCTAACCCTAAACCTAATCCTAACCCTAACCCAAAAATTAACCCTAACCCTAACCCTAACCCTAGCCCAAACCGTAACCCTAAACCTAACTCTAACACAAACCCTAACCCTAACACTAACACAAACCCAAACCCTAACCCAGCCCGAAACCTAACCCAAACTCTAACCGTAACCCTAACCCTAACCGTAACCCTAACACTAAACCTAACACTAAACCAAACCCTAACCGTATACCTAACCCTAACCCTAACCCAAACATTACCCCTAAACCTAACCCTAACCCAAACCCTAACCCTAAACCTAACCCTAACCCAAACCCTAACCATAACCCTAACCCTAACCCTAACCCAAACCTTAACCCTAAACCCAATCCAAACATTAACCCTAAACCTAACCCTAACACAAATCCTAAACCTAAACCTAACCCAAACCCAAACCCAAACCCTAAACCTAAACCTAAACGTAACCCAATCCCTAACCCTAACCCTAAACCTAATCCTAACCCAAACCCAAACCCTAACCCTAACCCTATCCCTAACCCAAAACCAAAACCAAACCCTAACCCTAACCCTAACCTTAACCCAAACCCAACCCCTAACCCTAACCCTAACCCAAACCCTAACCCTAAACCTAATCCTAACTCTAACCCAAACATTAACCCTAATCCTAACCCTAACCCTAACCCTAACCCAAACCCTAATCCTAACCCTAACACTAACCCTAACCCAAATTTTAACCCTAAACCTAACCCTAACCCTAACTCAAAAACTAAACCTAACCCTAAACCTAATCCCACCCCTAACACTAACCCAAACCATAACCCTAATCCTAATCGCACCCCTAACCCTAAACCTACCCCTAACCCAAACACTAAACCTAACACTAACCCTAAACCTAACCCTAACCCTAATTCTAACCCTAACCCTAACCATAACCATAACCATAAACCATACCCTAATCTGAGGTTAGCCTTGAACTGGAAATCCTCCTGCCTCACCCCCAAGAGTTGAGTTGTACTTTTTTAAGAGCAAAGATTGGATTCATCAACAATGAAAAAGGAAAATATTTTCCCTCATAGAAAACGATGTCCAAAGTAGTTTTCTGATTCAAATGTAACTTATAGTACTTAAGAATCCAATATCAATAATATGGTAAATTATAGAAAGAAAGAGGTTGGTTATTTAGGTAACCACGTGCAATCCTGGCAAGAGCTGCAGGACTGGGAAGCAACCTTGGCATGACTTGACCATGGGAGGAGCACCTGCTCTGAAACTATGATAGACAGGCAGAGCTATGCAAATGAGTCCAGAGTGCTATTGGTCAGTCTCATGTCATTGGTGTCTGTTGTGGGCAGGAGTGCTTAGGTCACAGAATCTTGGACTAAGATTCTGGAACTCCAAGAGGCAGTGACCTGGCAAAGCATTGTTTAGGGGGTTGCTAGGTGACAAAGGCCTCTCAGATGAGTTGCTGAAATACAGAGGTTTCTTGGTGGTAGGCTCTAGTGTTTGGGTGACCAGTTTAGAGAGATTTAGTTGACTTTAGGACAAAGTTCTAGTGTTTGACAAAAGAAGCAGCGAGGAGAAAATGGGAGGAGGAGGGGTGAAGGTGGTGTGGCCTGCTGGCCCTGCCCAGGCCCTCCAAATACAGGACCTCTACTACAAAGCCTACCTATACTAACCCTAACCCTAACCCTAACCCTAACCCAAACATTAAACCTAAACCTAACCCTAACCCAAAACCTAAGCCTAAACCTAACCATAACCCAAATCCTAACCCTAACACTAACCCTAACCCTAACCCTAACCCTAACCCTAACCCTAAACCTAATCCTAACCCTAACCCAAACATTAACCCTAACCCTAACCCTAACCCTAGCCCAAACCCTAACCCTAAACCTAACCCTAAGACAAACCCTAACCCTAACACTAACACAAACCCAAACCCTAACCCTAACCCAGCCCTAAACCTAACCCAAACTCTAATCGTAACCCTAACCCTAACCCTAACACTAAACCTAACACTAAACCAAACCCTAACCGTATACCTAACCCTAACCCTAACACAAACATTACCCCTAAACCTAACCCTAACCCAAACCCTAACCCTAAACCTAACCCTTACCCAAACCCTAACCATAACCATAACCCTAACCCTAAACCAAACCCTAACCCTAAACCTAATCCAAATATTAACCCTAAACCTAACCCTAACCCAAACCCTAAACCTAAACCTAACCCTAACCTAAACCCAAACCCTAACCCTAAACCTAACCGTAACCCAAACCCTAAACCTAATCCTAACCCAAACCCAAACCCTAACCCTAACCCTATCCCTAACCCAAAACTAAACCCAAACCCTAACCCTAACCCTAACCTTAACCCAAACCCAATCCCCTAACCCTAACCCTAACCCAAACCCTAACCCTAAACCTAATCCTAACCCTAACCCAAATATTAACCCTAACCCTAACCCTAACCCTAACCCTAACCCTAACCCAAACCCTAATCCTAACCCTAACACTAACCCTAACCCAAATTTTAACCCAAACCTAACCCTAACCCTAACCCTAACCCTATCCCTAACCCAAACCCTAACACTATCCCTAACCCTAACCCAAACAATAACTCTAACCCTAACCCTAACCCAAACACAAACCCTAACCCTAACCCTAAACCTAACCCAAACCCTAGCCCTAACCCTAACCCAAACCCAAACCCTAACCCTAATCCTAACCCTAACCCTAACCCTAATCCTAACGCAAAACAAACCCTAAAACTAACCCTAACCCTAACCCTAACCCTAAGCCAAATCCAAACCCTAACCCGAAACCTAACCCTAACCCAAACGCACACCCTAACCCTAACCCTAACCCTAACCCTAACCCTAACCCAAAAACTAACCCTAACCTTAAACTAAACTTAACCCTAACCCAAACGCTAACCCTAACCCTAACCTTAACCCTAACCCTAATCCTAACCCTAACCTTAACCCAAATCCTAACCTTATCACAAACCCTCACCCTAAACCTAACCTAAACCCTAACCCTAACCCTATCACTAACCCTAACCCAAACCCAAAACCTAATCCTAACACTAAACCTAACCCTAAACCTAACACCCACCCTAACCCAAACGGAAACCCTAAACCTAACCCTAACCCTAACTGAAACCCTAACCCTAACCCCCAACCTAATCCTACCCCTAACACTAACCCAAACCATAACCCTAATCCTAATCGTATCCCTAACCCTAAACCTAACCCTATCCCAAATACTAAACCTAACACTAACCCTAAACCTAACCCTAACCCTAATTCTAACCCTAATCCTACCCCTAACAATAACCCAAACCATAACCCTAATCCTAATCGTATCCCTAACCCTAAACCTAACCCTATCCCAAACACTAAACCTAACACTAACTCTAAACCTAACCCTAACCCTAATTCTAACCCTAACCCTAACCATAACCATAACCATAACCATAACCCATACCCTAATCTGAGGGTAGCCTTGAACTGGTAATCCTCCTGCCTCACCCCCAAGAGTTGAGTTGTACTTTTTTAAGAGCAAAGATTGGATTCATCAACAATGAAAAAGGAAAATATTTTACCTCATAGAAAACGATGTCCAAAGTAGTTTTCTGATTCAAATGTAGCTTATAGTACTTAAGAATCCAATATCAATAATATGGTAAATTCTAGAAAGAAAGAGGTTGGTTATTTAGGTAACCACGTGCAATCCTGGCAAGAGCTGTACGACTGGGAAGCAACCTTGGCATGACTTGACCATGGGAGGAGCACCTGCTCTGAAACTATGATAGACAGGCAGAGTTTGCAAGTGAGTCCAGAGTGCTATTGGTCAGTCTCCTGTCATTGGTTTCTGATGTGGGCAGGAGTGCTTAGGTCACAGAATCTTGGAATAAGACTAACCCTAAACCTAATCCTAACCCTAACCCAAACATTAACCCTAACCCTAACCCTAACCCTAACCCTAACCCAAACCCTAATCCTAACCCTAACACTAACCCTAACCCAAATTTTAACCCTAAACCTAACCCTAACCCTAACTCAAAAACTAAACCTAACCCTAAACCTAATCCCCCCCCTAACACTAACCCAAACCATAACCCTAATCCTAATCGTATCCCTAACCCTAAACCTAACCCTAACCCTATCCCTAACCCAAAACCAAACCCAAACCCTAACCCTAACCCTAACCTTAACCCAAACCCAACCCCTAACCCTAACCCTAACCCAAACCCTAACCCTAAACCAAATCCTAACCCTAACCCAAACATTAACCCTAACCCTAACCCTAACCGTAGCCCAAACCCTAACCCTAATCCTAACCCTAACACAAACCCTAACACTAAACCTAACACAAACCCAAACACTAACCCAGCCCTAAACCTAACCCAAACTCTTACCGTAACCCTAACCCTAACCCTAACCCTAACACTAAACCTAACACTAAACCAAACCCTAACCGTATACCTAACCCTAACTCTAACCCACATATTACCCCTAAACCTAACCCTAACCCAAACCCTAACCCTAAACCCAACCCTAACCCAAACCCTAACCATAACCATAAACCTAACCCTAACCGAAACCCTAACCCTAAATCTAATCCAAACATTAACCCGAAACCTAACCCAAACCCAAACCCTAACCTAACCCTAACTGTAACCCAAACCCAAACCCTAACCCTAACTCTAAACCTAAACCAAACCCTAGCCCTCACTCTAACCCAAACCCAAACCCTAACCCAAACCGTAACCCTAACCCTAACCCTAACTCTAACCCTAACACTAAACCTAACACTAAACCAAACCCTAACCGTATACCTAACCCTAACTCTAACCCACATATTACCCCTAAACCTAACCCTAAATCTAACACTAACCCTATCCCTATCCCTAAGCCAAACCCTAACACTAACCCTAACCCTAACCCAAACAATAAATCTAACACTAACCCTAACCCAAACCCAAACCCTAACCCTAACCCTAAACCTAACCCTAACCCTAGCGCTAACCCTAACCCAAACCCAAACCCTAACCCTAATCCTAACCCTAACCGTAACCCTCTCAGATGAGTTGCTGAAACACAGAAGTTTCTTGGAGGTAGGCTCTAGTGTTTGGGTGACCAGTTTGGAGAGATTTAGTTGACTTTTGGACAAAGTTCTAGTGTTTGACAAAAGAAGCACCCAGGAGAAAATGGGAGGAGGAGGGGTGAAGGTGGTGTAGCCTGCTGGCCCTGCCCAGGCCCTCCACATACAGGACCTCTACTACAAAGCCTACGTCTACTAACCCTAACCCTAACCCTAACCCTAACCCAAACATTAAACCTAAACCTAACCCTAACCCAAAACCTAAGCCTAAACCTAACCATAACCCAAATCCCAACCCTAACCCTAACCCTAACCCTAACACTAACCCTAACCCTAACCCTAAACCTAATCCTAACCCTAACCCAAAAATTAACCCTAACCCTAACCCTAACCCTAGCCCAAACCCTAACCCTAAACCTAACCCTAACACAAACCCTAACCCTAACACTAACACAAACCCAAACCCTAACCCAGCCCTAAACCTAACCCAAACTCTAACCGTAACCCTAACCCTAACCGTAACCCTAACACTAAACCTAACACTAAACCAAACCCTAACCGTATACCTAACCCTAACCCTAACCCAAACATTACCCCTAAACCTAACCCTAACCCAAACCCTAACCCTAAACCTTACCCTAACCCAAACCCTAACCATAACCCTAACCCTAACCCTAAGCCAAACCTTAACCCTTAACCCAATCCAAACATTAACCCTAAACCTAACCCTAACCCAAACCCTAAACCTAAACCTAACCCAAACCCAAACCCAAACCCTAAACCTAAACCTAACCGTAACCCAAACCCTAACCCTAACCCTAAACCTAATCCTAACCCAAAACCAAACCCTAAACCTAACCCTATCCCTAACCCAAAACCAAAACCAAACCCTAACCCTAACCCTAACCTTAACCCAAACCCAACCCCTAACCCTAACCCTAACCCAAACCCTAACCCTAAACCTAACCCTACCCCTAACCCAAACATTAACCCTAAACCTAACCCTAACCCAAACCCTAACCCTAAACCTAACCCTAAACCAAACCCTAACCATAACCATAACCCTAACCCTAACCCTAACCCTTACCCTAACCCTAATCCTAACCCCAACCCTAACCCAAACCATAACCCTAATCCTAATCGTAACCCTAAAACTAAACCTAACCCTAACCCAAACACTAACCCTAACCCTAACCCTAAACCTAACCCTAACCCTAATTCTAACCCTAACCCTAACCATAACCATAACCATAAACCATACCCTAATCCCAGGTAGCCTAGAACAGATAATCCTCCTGCCTCACCCTCAAGACTTGATTTGTACTTTTTTAAGAGCAAAGATTGGATTCAGCAACAATGAAAAAGGAAAATATTTTCCCTCATAGAGAACGATGATCAAAGTAGTTTTCTGATTCAAATGTAGCTTATAGTACTGAAAAATCCAATATCAATAATGTGGTAATTTCTAGAAAGAATGAGGTTGGTTATTGAGGTAACAAAGTGCAATCCTGGCAAGAGCTGCAGGACTGGGAAGCAACCTTGGCATGACTTGACCAGGGGAGGAGCACCTGCTCTGAAGCTGTGATAGACAGGCAGAGCTTTGCAAGTGAGTGCAGAGTGCTATTGGTCAGTCTCCTGTCATTGGTGTCTGATGTGGGCAGGAGTGCTGAGGTCACAGAACCTTGGACTAAGATTCTGGAACTCCAAGAGGCAGTGACCTGGCAAAGCATTGTTTAGGGTGTTGCTAGGTTACAAAGCCCGCTCAGATGAGTTGCTGAGACACAGAGCTTTCTTGGTGGTAGGCTCTATTGTTTGGTTGACCAGTTTGGAGAGATTTAGTTGACTTTAGGTCAAAGTTCTAGTGATTGACAAAAAGAAGCAATCAGGAGAAGATGGGAGGAGGAGGGGAGAAGGGGTTGTGGCCTGCTGGCCCTCCCCAGGCGCTCCACATACAGGACCTCTACTAAAACGACTACCTCTACTAACCCTGACCCTAATCCTAACCCTAATCCTAACCCTAACCCTAACCTAACCCTAATCCTATACCTAAACCTAACCCTAACCCAAACATTAACCCTAAACCTAACCCTAACCCAAACCCTAAGCCTTAACCTAACCCTAACCCAAACCCTAACCCTAACACTAACCCTAACCCTAACCCTAACCCTAACCCTAACCCTAAACCTAAACCTAATCCTAACCCTAACCCAAACATTAACCCTAACCCTAACCCTAACCCTAGCCCAAACCCTAACCCTAAACCTAACCCTAAGACAAACCCTAACCCTAACACTAACACAAACCCAAACCCTAACCCAGCCCTAAACCTAACCCAAACTCTAATCGTAACCCTAACCCTAACCCTAACACTAAACCTAACACTAAACCAAACCCTAACCGTATACCTAACCCTAACCCTAACCCAAACATTACCCCTAAACCTAACCCTAACCCAAGGCCTAACCCTAAACCTAGGCCTAGCCCAAACCCAAAGCCTAACCCTAAACCTAACCGTAACCCAAACCCTAACCTAATCCTAACCCAAACCCAAACCCTAACCCTAACCCTATCCCTAACCCAAAACCAAACCCAAACCCTAACCCTAACCCTAACCTTAACCCAAACCCAACCCCTAACTCTAACCCTAACCCAAACCCTAACCCTAAACCTAATCCTAACCCTAACCCAAACATTAACCCTAACCCTAACCCTAACCCTAACCCAAACCCTAATCCTAACCCTAACACTAACCCTAACCCAAATTTTAACCCAAACCTAACACTAACCCTAACCCTAACCCTATCCCTAACCCAAACCCTAACACTAACCCTAACCCTAACCCAAACAATAACTCTAACCCTAACACTAACCCAAACACAAACCCTAACCCTAACCCTAAACCTAACCCAAACCCTAGCCCTAACCCTAACCCAAACCCAAACCCTAACCCTAATCCTAACCCTAACCCTAACCCTAATCCTAAACAAAACAAACCCTAACACTAACCCTAACCCTAAGCCAAACCCAAACCCTAACCCGAAACCTAACCCTAACCCAAACGCACACCATAACCCTAACCCTAAACCTAACCCTAACCCAAAAACTAACCCTAACCTTAAACTAAACTTAACCCTAACCCAAACGCTAACCCTAAACCTAACCTTAACCCTAACCCTAATCCTAACCCTAACCTTAACACAAATCCTAACCTTATCACTAACCCTCACCCTAAACCTAACCTAAACCCTAACCCTATCACTAAACCTATCCCAAACCCAAACCCTAATCCTAACACTAAACCTAACCCTAAACCTAACACCCACCCTAACCCAAACGGAAACCCTAAACCTAATCCTAACCCTAATTCAAACCCTAACCCTAACCCTAAACCTAATCCTACCCCTAACACTAACCCAAACCATAACCCTAATCCTATTCGTATCCCTAACCCTAAACCTAACCCTATCCCAAACACTAAACCTAACACTAACCCTAAACCTAACCCTAACCCTAATTCTAACCCTAACCCTAACCATAACCATAACCATAACCCATACCCTAATCTGAGGTTAGCCTTGAACTGGTAATCCTCCTGCCTCACCCCCAAGAGTTGAGTTGTCCTTTTTTAAGAGCAAAGATTGGATTCATCAACAATGAAAAAGGAAAATATTTTCCCTCATAGAAAACGATGTCCAAAGTAGTTTTCTGATTCAAATGTAGCTTATAGTACTTAAGAATCCAATATCAATAATATGGTAAATTATAGAAAGAAAGAGGTTGGTTATTTAGGTAACCACGTGCAATCCTGGCAAGAGCTGCAGGACTGGGAAGCAACCTTGGCATGACTTGACCATGGGAGGAGCACCTACTCTGAAACTATGATAGACAGGCAGAGCTTTGCAAGTGAGTCCAGAGTGCTATTGGTCAGTCTCCTGTCATTGGTGTCTGATGTGGGCAGGAGTGCTTAGGTCACAGAATCTTGGACTAAGATTCTGGAACTCCAAGAGGCAGTGACCTGGCAAAGCATTGTTTAGGGTGTTGCTAGGTGACAAAGCCCTCTCAGATGAGTTGCTGAAACACAGAGGTTTCTTGGTGGTAGGCTCTAGTGTTTGGGTGACCAGTTTAGAGAGATTTAGTTGACTTTAGGACAAAGTTCTAGTGTTTGACAAAAGAAGCAGCCAGGAGAAAATGGGAGGAGGAGGGGTGAAGGTGGTGTGGCCTGCTGGCCCTGCCCAGGCCCTCCACATACAGGACCTCTACTACAAAGCCTACCTCTACTAACCCTAACCCTAACCCTAACCCTAACCCAAACATTAAACCTAAACCTAACCCTAACCCAAAACCTAAGCCTAAACCTAACCATAACCCAAATCCTAACCCTAACCCTAACCCTAACCCTAACCCTAACCCTAAACCTACTCCTAACCCTAACCCAAACATTAACCCTAACCCTAACCCTAACCCTAGCCCAAACCCTAACCCTAATCCTAACCCTAACACAAACCCTAACCCTAACACTAACACAAACCCAAACCCTAACCCAGCCCTAAACCTAACCCAAACTCTAACCGTAACCCTAACCCTAACCCTAACCCTAACACTAAACCTAACACTAAACCAAACCCAAACCGTATACCTAACCCTAACCCTAACCCAAACATTACCCCTAAACCTAACCCTAACCCAAACCCTAACCCTAAACCTAACCCTAACCCAAACCCTAACCCGAACCCTAACCCAAACCCTAATCCTAACCCTTACCCTAACCCTAATCCTAACCCCAACCCTAACCCAAACCATAACCCTAATCCTAATCGTAACCCTAAAACTAAACCTAACCCTAACCCAAACACTAACCCTAACCCTAACCCTAACCTAACCCTAACCCTAATTCTAACCCTAAACCTAACCATAACCATAACCATAAACCATACCCTAATCCCAGGGTAGCCTAGAACACATAATCCTCCTGCCTCACCCTCAAGACTTGATTTGTACTTTTTTAAGAGCAAAGATTGGATTCAGCAACAATGAAAAAGGAAAATATTTTCCCTCATAGAGAACGATGCCCAAAGTAGTTTTCTGATTCAAATGTAGCTTATAGTACTTAAGAATCCAATATCAATAATGTGGTAATTTCTAGAAAGAATGAGGTTGGTTATTGAGGTAACAAAGTGCAATCCTGGCAAGAGCTGCAGGACTGGGAAGCAACCTTGGCATGACTTGACCAGGGGAGGAGCACCTGCTCTGAAGCTGTGATAGACAGGCAGAGCTTTGCAAGTGAGTGCAGAGTGCTATTGGTCAGTCTCCTGTCATTGGTGTCTGATGTGGGCAGGAGTGCTGAGGTCACAGAACCTTGGACTAAGATTCTGGAACTCCAAGAGGCAGTGACCTGGCAAAGCATTGTTTAGGGTGTTGCTAGGTTACAAAGCCCGCTCAGATGAGTTGCTGAAACACAGAGCTTTCTTGGTGGTAGGCTCTATTGTTTGGTTGACCAGTTTGGAGAGATTTAGTTGACTTTAGGTCAAAGTTCTAGTGATTGACAAAAAGAAGCAATCAGGAGAAGATGGGAGGAGGAGGGGAGAAGGGGTTGTGGCCTGCTGGCCCTCCCCAGGCGCTCCACATAGAGGACCTCTACTAAAACGACTACCTCTACTAACCCTGACCCTAATCCTAACCCTAATCCTAACCCTAACCCTAACCTAACCCTAATCCTATACCTAAAACTAACCCTAACCCAAACATTAACCCTAAACCTAACCCTAACCCAAACCCTAAGCCTTAACCTAACCCTAACCCAAACCCTAACCCTAACCCTAACCTTAACCCTAACCCTTACTAACCCAAACCCTAACTGTAACCAGAACCCAAACCATAACTCTATCCCTAAACCTAACCCTAACCATAAACCTAACCCTAACCCAAACGCACACCCTAACCCTAAACCTAACCCTAACCCTAACCCAAACCTTAACCCTAACCTTAACCTAAATTTACCCCTAACCCAAATGCTAACCCTAACCCTAATCCAAACCATAACCATAATGCTAACGCTAAACCTAATCCTAACAAACACCCTAACCCTATCCCTAACCCTAAACCTAACCCTAACACAAACCTTATCCCTAACCCTAACCCTAACCCGAACCCAAACCTAACACTAACCCTAACCCTAAACCAAAACCAAACCCTAACACTAAACTTAACACTAACCTTAACCCTAACCCAAACCCAAACCCTAACCTAACCCTAACCCTAACAATAACCCAAACCCTGACCCTAAACCTAACCAAAACCCTAATCCTAACTCTAACCCTAACCCAAACCCAAACCCTAACAGTAACCCTCACCCAAACCATAACCCTAGTCCTAACCCTAACCCTAACACAAACCCTAAAACTAACCCTAAACCTAACCCAAACCCTAACACTAACCCTAACCCTAACACAAAACCTAACCCTAACCCTAACACAAACCCTAACCCTAAACCTAACCCTAACCCAAACCCTAACCATAACCATAACCCTAACCCTAAACCAAACCCTAACCCTAAACCTAATCCAAACATTAACCCTAAACCTAACCCTAACCCAAACCCTAACCCTAAACCTAACCCTAACCCAAACCCAAACTCTAACCCTTAACCTAACCGTAACCCAAACCCTAAACCTAATCCTAACCCAAACCCAAACCCTAACCCTAACCCTAAAATTAACCCAAACCCAACCCCTAACCCTAACCCTAACCAAAACCCTAACCCTAAACCTAATCCTAACCCTAACCCAAACATTAACCCTAACCCTAACCCTAACCCTAACCCTAACCCAAACCCTAATCCTAACCCTAACACTAACCCTAATCCAAATTTTAACCCAAACCTAACCCTAACCCTAACCCTAACCCTATCCCTAACCCAAACCCTAACACTAACCCTAACCCTAACCCAAACAATAACTCTAACACTAACCCTAACCCAAACACAAACCCTAACCCTAACCCTAAACCTAAACCAAACCCTAGCCCTAACCCTAACCCAAACCCAAACCCTAACCCTAATCCTAACCCTAACCCTAATCCTAACGCAAAATAAACCCTAACACTAACCCTAACCCTAACCCTAACCCAAGCCAAACCCAAACCCTAACCCGAAACCTAACCCTAACCCAAACGCACACCCTAACCCTAACCCTAACCCTAACCCTAACCCAAAAACTAACCCTAACCTTAAACTAAACTTAACCCTAACCCAAACGCTAACCCTAACCCTAACCTTAACCCTAACCCTAATCCTAACCCTAACCTTAACCCAAATCCTAACCTTATCACAAACCCTCACCCTAAACCTAACCTAAACCCTAACGCTAACCCTATCACTAACCCTAACCCAAACCCAAAACCTAATCCTAACACTAAACCTAACCCTAACCCTAACACCCACCCTAACCCAAACGGAAACCCTAAACCTAACCCTAACCCTAACTCAAACCCTAACCCTAACCCTAAACCTAATCCTACCCCTAACACTAACCCAAACCATAACCCTAATCCTAATCGTATCCCTAACCCTAAACCTAACCCTATCCCAAACACTAAACCTAACACTAACCCTAAACCTAACCCTAACCCTAATTCTAACCCTAACCCTAACCATAACCATAACCATAACCCATACCCTAATCTGAGGGTAGCCTTGAACTGGTAATCCTCCTGCCTCACCCCCAAGAGTTGAGTTGTACTTTTTTAAGAGCAAAGATTGGATTCATCAACAATGAAAAAGGAAAATATTTTACCTCATAGAAAACGATGTCCAAAGTAGTTTTCTGATTCAAATGTAGCTTATAGTACTTAAGAATCCAATATCAATAATATGGTAAATTATAGAAAGAAAGAGGTTGGTTATTTAGGTAACCACGTGCAATCCTGGCAAGAGCTGCAGGACTGGGAAGCAACCTTGGCATGACTTGACCATGGGAGGAGCACCTGCTCTGAAACTATGATAGACAGGCAGAACTTTGCAAGTGAGTCCAGAGTGCTATTGGTCAGTCTCCTGTCATTGGTGTCTGATGTGGGCAGGAGTGCTGAGGTCACAGAATCTTGGACTAAGACTCTGGAACTCCAAGAGGCAGTGACCTGGCAAAGCACTGTGTAGGGTGTTGCTAGGTGACAAATCCCTCTCAGATGAGTTGCTGAAACACAGAGGTTTCCTGGTGGTAGGCTCTAGTGTTTGGGTGACGAGTTTGGAGAGATTTAGTTGACTTTAGGTCAAAGTTCTAGTGTTTGACAAAAAGAAGCAACCAGGAAAACATGGGAGGAGGAGGGGAGAAGTTGGTGCGGCCTGCTGGCCCTGCCCAGGCCCTCCACATACAGGACCTCTACTAAAACGCCTACCTCTAATAAACCTGACCCTAATACTAACCCTAACCCTAACCATAACCCTCAACTAACACTGACCCTATACCTTACCCTAACCCTAACCCAAACATTAATCCTAAACCTAACGCTAACCCAAGCCATAAGCCTAAACCTAACCCTAACACAAACCCTAACAATAACCTTAACCCTAACCCTAACCTAACCCTAATCGTAACCCTAACCCTAACGGTAATCCTAACCCAACCCATAAACCTAACCCTATCCCTAAACACAACCCAAACCCTAACCCTAACACTAACCCTAACCGTAAACCTAACCCTAACCCACACCCTAACCTTAACCCTAACTCTAACCCTAACCCAAACATTAACCCTAAACCTAACCCTAACCCAAGCCATAAGCCTAAAACTAACCCTAACCCAAACCCTAACAATAACCTTAACCCTAACCCTATCCTAACCCTAACCCTAACCCTAATGCTAACCCAACCCATAAATCTAACCCTATCCCTAAACACAACCCTAACCCAAACTTAACCCTAACCCTAACACTAACCCTAACCGTAAACCTAACCCTAACCCTAACCCTAACCCTAAATCCTAAGACTAAACCTGAACTTAAACCTAACCCAAACCCTAACCCTAACACTAACACTAACCCTAACCCTAATCCAAACCCAACCCTAACCCTAACCCTAACCCTAAACCAAACCCAAATCCTAACCCTAAACTTAACACTAAACCTAATCCTAAACCAAACCCAAACTCTAAACCTAACCCTAACCCTAACAATAACCCAAACCCTAACCGTCACCCTAACCCAAACCCTAACCCTAACCCTAACACAAAACCAAATCCTAACCCTGAACCAAACCCAAACTCTAACCCTAACCCTAACCCTCAACCAAACCCACACCCTAACCCTAACCCTAAATCAAAACCAAATCATAACCCTAAACCTAACCCTAACACAAACCCAAACCCTAACCCTAACCCAAATCCTAACCCAAAACCTAACGCTAGCCCAAACACTAACCTAAACCTAACCGTAACACAAACCCTAACCCTAACCCTAACTGTAACCCAAACCCAAACCCTAAACCTAATCCTAACCCTAACCCAAATTCTAACCGTAACCCTAACCCTAACTCTAACCCTAATCCTAAACCTAACACTAACACAAACCTTAACCCTATACCTAACCCTAACCCTAACCCAAACATTAACCCTAAACCTAACCCTAACCCAAACCCTAACCGTAAACCTAACCCTAACCCTAACCCTAAATCCTAAGACTAAACCTGAACTTAAACCTAACCCAAACATTAACCCTAACACTAACCTTAAGCCTAACCCTAATCCAAACCCACACCCTAACCCTAACCCTAATCCTAAACCAAACCCAAACTCTAACCCTAACCGTAACAATAACCCAAACCCTAACCCTCACCCTAACCCAAAACCTAACCCTAACCCAAAACCAAATCCGAACCCTAAACGTAACCCTAACACAAACCCTAACCCTAAACCTAACCCAAATCCTAACCCTAAACCTAACCCTAGCCCAAACACTAACCCTAAACCTAACCCTAACACAAACCCTAACCCTAAACCTAACCCTAACACAAACCCTAACCCTAACCCTAACCCTAAACATAACCCTAACCCAAACATTAACCCTAAACCTAACCCTAAACCAAACCCTAACCCTAAACCTAACCCTAACACAAGCCCTAACCCTAACCCTAACCCTATCCCTAACCCAAACAAAACCCTAACCCTAACGCTATCCCTAACCCTAACCCAAACTCTAATCGTAACCCTAACCCTAACCCTAACCCTAAACCTAACCCTAAATCTAACCCTAACTCAAACTCAATCCCTAATCCTAACCCTAACTCTAAACCAAACCCTAACCATAACCAGAACACAAACCATAACTCTATCCCTAAACCTAACCCTAACCCTAAACGTAACCCTAATGCAAACGCACACCCTAACCCTAAACCTAACCTTAACCCTAACCCAAACCCTAACCCTAGCCTTAACCTAAACTTAACCCTAACCCAAAGGCTAACCCTAACCCTAATCCAAACCATAACCCTAATCCTAACCTTAACCCGAACCCTAACCCACACCCTAAACCTAGCCCTAACCCTAAACCTAACACTAACACAAACACTAATCCTAAACCTAACCCTAACCCAAACCCTAAACCTAACCCTAACCCTAAAAAAAACCCAAACCCTAACACTAAACTTAACACTAAACCTAACCCTAACCTAAACCCAAACCCTAACATAAACCTAACCCTAACAATAACCCAAACCCTAACACTAACCCTAACCCTAACCCTATCGCAAACCCTAACCCTAAACCTAAGCCTAACCCAAATCCTAACCCTAACCCCAACTCTAACCCTAAACCAAACCCAAACCGAAACCCTAACCCTAACCCTAACCTAAACCCTAAGCCTAAACCTAACAGTAACCCTAACCCAAACCCAAACCCTAATACTAACACTAACCCTAGCCCTAAACCTAACCCTCACCCTAACCCAAACGCAAACCCTAAACCTAACCCTAACTCTAACCCTAACGCTAACTCTAACCAAAACCCTAACACTAACCCAAACCCTAACCCTAACCCTAATCCTAACCCTAACCCTAACCCTAACTCTAACCCAAACCCTAAACCTAACCCTAACCCTAACCCTACCCTAACCCAAACCCTAATCCTAACCCTAATCCTAACGCAAAACAAACCCTAACACTAACCCTAACCCTAACCCTAAACCTAAGCCACAACCAAACCCTAACCCTAACAGTAACAAAACCATAACCCTAATCCTAACCCTGACCCTAACCCAAAACCTAACCTTAACCTTAACCCTAACCCTAACACATACCATAACCCTAACCCTAACCTAACACAAACCCTACCACTAACCCTAACCCTAACCCAAACGCAAACCCTAACCTAACCCTAACCCTAACAATAACCCAAAACCTAACACTAACTCTAACCCTAACCCTAACCCAAACCCAAACCCTAAACCTAACCCTAACACAAACCATAACCCTAATCCTAACCCTAACGCAAACCCTAACCTTAACCCTAACCCTAACCCTAACACTAACCCTAACCCTAACCCTAACTCTAATCCAAATCCAAACCCTAAACCTAACACTAACCCAAACCCTAACCATAACCAGAACCCAAACCATAACTCTATCCCTAAACATAACCCTTACCCTAAACCTAACCCTCACCCAAACGCACACCCTAACCCTAACCCTAACCCTAACCCTAACACAAACCCTAACGCTAACCTTAAACTAAACTTAACCATAACCCAAAAGCTAACCCGAACCCTAACCCTAACCCAAACCCTAACCCTATCGCAAACCCTAACCCTAAACCTAAGCCTAACCCAAATCCTAACCCTAACCCCAACTCTAACCCTAAACCAAACCCAAACCGAAACCCTAACCCAAACCCTAACCTAAACCCTAACCCTAAACCTAACAGTAACCCTAACAATAACCCAAACCCAAATCCTAATCCTAACACTAACCCTAGCCCTAAACCTAACCCTCACCCTAACCAAACGCAAACCCTAAACCTAACCCTAACCCTAACCCAAACCCTATCCCAAAGGCTAACTCTAACCCAAACTCTAACCCTAACCCTAACCCTATTCCTAACCCTAACCATAACTTAACTCTAACCCAAATCCTAACCCTAACCCTAACCCTAACCCTAATCCTAACCCTAACCCTAACCCAAACCGTAATTCTAACCCTATCGCTAAACCTAACCCAAATTTTAACCCTAAACTTAACCCTAACCCTAACCCTAAACCTAAGCCAAACCCTAATACTAACCCTAACCCTAACGCAAACGGTAACTCTAACCCTAACCCTAACCCAAACCCAAACCCTAACCCTAACCCTAAACCAAAACCAGACTCTAGCCCTAACCCTAACCCAAACCCAAACCCTAACCCAAACCGTAACCCTAATCCTAACCCTAACCCTAACCCTAATCCTAACGCAAAACAAACCCTAACACTAACCCTAACCCTAACCCTAACGCTATGCCAAGCCCAAACCCTAACCCTAACCCTAACCCAAACCATAACCCTAATCCTAACCCTAACCCTAACCCAAAACCTAACCTTAACCCTAACCCTAACATTAACACAAACCCTAACCCTAACCCTAAACCTAACACAAACCTAACACTAACCCTAACCCTAACCCAAACCCAAACCCTAACCCTAACCTTAAACTAAACTTAACCATAATCCAAACGCTAAACCTGACCCTAACCCTAAACCAAACCCTAACCCTATTGCAAACGCTAACCCTAAAACAAGCCTAACCCAAATCCTAACCCTAACCCCAACTCTAACCCTAAACCAAACCCAATCCGAAACCCTAACCCTAACCCTAACCTAAACCCTAACCCTAAACCTAACAGTAACCCTAACCCAAACCCAAACCCTAATCCTAACACTAACCCTAGCCCTAAACCTAACCCTCACCCTAACCCAAACGCAAACCTTAAACCTAACCCTAAACCTAACCCAAATCCTAAACCTAATGCTAACTCTACCCCAAACCCTAACCCTAACCCTAATCCTAACCCTAACCCTAACCCTAACACTAACCCAAACCCTAACCCTAACCCTACCCCTATCCCTAACCCTAACCCTAACTCAAACCCTAATCCTAACCCTAACACTAACCCTAACCCAAATTTTAACCCTAAACCTAACCCTAACCCTAACCCTAACCCTATCCATAACCCAATCCCTAACACTAACCCTAACCCTAACCCAAACAATAACTCTAACCCTAACCCTAACCCAAACCCAAACCCGAACCCTAACCCTAAACCTAACCCAAACCCTAGCCCTAACCCTAACCCAAACCCAAAGCCTAACCCTAACCCAAACACTAACCCTAACCTTAAATTTAACTTAACCCTAACCCAAACGCTAACACTAACCCTAACCTTAACCCTAACCCTAATCCTAACCCTAACCTTAACCCAAATCCTAACCTTATCACAAACCCTCACCCTAAACCTAACCTAAACCCTAACCCTAACCCTAACACTAACCCTAACCCAAACCCAAATCCTAATCCTAACACTAACCCTAACCCTAACCCTAACACTCACCCTAACCCAAATGGAAACCCTAAACCTAACCCTAACCCTAACTCAAACCCTAACCCTAACCCTAAACCTAATCCTAAACCTACCCCTAACCCAAACCATAACCCTAATCCTAATCGTATCCCTAACCCAAACACTAAAACTAACACTAACCCTAAACCTAACCCTAATCCTAATTCTAACCCTAACCCGAACCATAACCATAACCATAGCCCATACCCTAATCCGAGGGTAGCCTTGAACTGATAATCCTCCTGCCTCACCCCCAAGAGTTGAGTTGTACTTTTTTAAGAGCAAAGTTTGGATTCAGCAACAATGAAAAAGGAAAATATTTTCCCTCATAGAAACGATGTCGAAAGTAGTTTTCTGATTCAAATGTAGCTTATAGTACTTAAGAATCCAATATCAATAATACGGTAAATTCTAGAAAGAAAAAGGTTGGTTATTTAGGTAACCACGTGCAAACCTGGCAAGAGCTGCAGGACTGGGAAGCAACCTTGGCATGACTTGACCATGGGAGGAGCACCTGCTCTGAAGCTATGATAGACAGGCAGAGCTTTGCAAGTGAGTCCAGAGTGCTATTGGTCAGTCTCCTGTCATTGGTGTCTGATGTGGGCAGGAGTGCTTAGGTCACAGAATCTTGGACTAAGATTCTGGAACTCCAAGAGGCAGTGACCTGGCAAAGCATTGTTTCGGGTGTTGCTAGGTGACAAAGCCCTCTCAGATGAGTTGCTGAAACACAGAGGTTTTTTGGTGGTAGGCTCTAGTGTTTGGGTGACCAGTTTGGAGAGATTATAGTAGACTTTAGGTCAAAGTTCTAGTGTTTGACAAAAAGAAGCATCCAGGAGAAGATGGGAGGAGGAGGGGAGAAGATGGTGTGGCCTGCTGGCCCTGCCCAGGACCTCCACATACAGGACCTCTACTGCAACGCCTATCTCTACTAACCCTAACCCTAACCCTAACCCTAACCCTAACCCAAACATTAAACCTAAACCTAACCCTAACCCAAACCCTAAACCTAACCATAACCCAAAACCTAACCCTAACCCTAACCGAAACCCTAACACTAAAACTAATCCTAACCCTAACCCAAACATTAATCCTAAACCAAACCCTAACCCTAGCCGAAACCCTAACCCTAAACCTAACCCCAACAAAAACCCTAACCCTAACCCTAAACCTAACCAAAACTCTAACCGTAACCCTAACACTAACCCTAACCCTAACACTAAACCTAACACTAAACCAAACCCTAACCCTACACCTAACCCTAACCCTAACCCAAACATTAACCCTAACCCTAACCCTAACCCAAAGGCTAACCCTAAACTTAACCCTAACCCAAACCCTAACCATAACCAAAACCCTAACCCTAACCCAAACCCTACCACTAAAGCTAACCCAAACATTAACCCTAAACCGAACCCTACCTCAAACCCTAAACCTAAACCTAACCCTAACACAAACCCTAACCCTAACCCAAACCCAAACCCTAACCCTAACCCTAATCCTAACCCAAACCCAAACCCTAAACCTAACCCTAACCCTAACCAAAACCTAACCGTAAGCAGAATCCAAACCATAACACTATCCCTAAACCTAACCCTAACCCTAAACCTAACCCTAACCCAAACGCACACCCTACCCCTAACCCTAACTCTAACCCTAACCCAAACCCTAACCCTAACCCTAACCCTAAACCAAACCCTAACTCTAACCCTAACCCTAACCCAAACACAAACACTAACCTAACCCTAACCCTAACAATAACCCAAACCCTAACCCTAACCCTAACCCAAAACCTAACCCTAACCCTACCCCACACTCCAACCCAAACCCGAAACCTAACTGTAACCCTGACCCAAACCATAACCCTAATCCTAACCCTAACCCTAACCCAAACCCAAATCCTAACCTTAAACTAAACTTAAAACTAACCCAAACGGTAACCCTAACACTAACTCTAACCCTAACCTTAATCCAAATCCTAACCTTATCGCAAACCCTCACCCTAAACCTAACCAAACCCTAAACCTAACCCTAACCCTAACCCAAACCCTAATCCTAACCCTAACACTAACCCTAACCCAAATTTTAACCCTAAACCTAACCCTAACCCTAACCCTAACCCTCTCCCTAACCCAAACCCTAACACTAACCCTAACCCTAACCCAAACAATAACTCTAACCTAACCCTAACCCAACCCAAACCCTAACCCTAACCCTAAACCTAACCCAAACCCTAGCCCTAACCCTAACACAAACCCAAACCCTAACCCTAATCCTAACCCTAACCCTGACCCTAATCCTAACGCAAAACAAACCATAACACTAACCCTAACCTTAACCCTAACCCTAAGCCAAACCCAAACCCTAACCCGAAACTTAACCCTAACCCAAACGCACACCCTAACCCTAACCCTAACCCTAACCCTAACCCTAACCCTAACCCAAAAACTAACCCTAACCTTAAACTAAACTTAACTCTAACCCAAACGCTAACCCTAAACCTAACCTTAACCCTAACCCTAATCCTAACCCTAACCTTAACCCAAATCCTAACCTTATCACAAACCCTCACCCTAAACCTAACCTAAACCCTAACCCTAACCCTAACACTAACCCTAACCCAAACCCAAACCCTAATCCTAACACTAACCCTAACCCTAAACCTAACACTCACCTAACTCAAACGGAAAACCTAAACCTAACCCTAACCCTAACTCAAACCCTAACCCTAACCCTAAACCTAATCCTACCCCTAACTTTAACCCAAACCATAACGCTAATCCTAATCGTATCCCTAACCCTAAACCTAACCCTAACCCAAACACTAAACCTAACACTAACCCTAAACCTAACCCTAACCCTAATTCTAACCCTAACCCTAACCATAACCATAACCATAACCCATACCCTAATCTGAGGGTAGCCTTGAACTGGTAATCCTCCTGCCTCACCCCCAAGAGTTGAGTTGTACTTTTTTAAGAGCAAAGATTGGATTCATCAACAATGAAAAAGGAAAATATTTTCCCTCATAGAAAACGATGTCCAAAGTAGTATTCTGATTCAAATGTAGCTTATAGTACTGAAGAATCCAATATCAATAATATGGTAAATTCTAGAAAGAAAGAGGTTGGTTATTTAGGTAACTACGTGCAATCCTGGCAAGAGCTGCAGGACTGGGACGCAACCTTGGCATGACTTGACCATGGGAGGAGCACTTGCTCTGAAACTATGATAGACAGGCAGAGCTTTGCAAGTGAGTCCAGAGTGCTATTGGTCAGTCTCCTGTCATTGGTGTCTGATGTGGGCAGGAGTGCTTAGGTC
>JAJHUQ010000032.1:6800000-6802500 GCA_035773235.1 Eospalax fontanierii | reverse complement strand
AAGGAGAGGATAGGAGGAGGAGGGGAGAAGGTGGTGTTGCCTGCTGGCCCTGCCCAGGCCCTCCACATACAGGCGCTCTACTACAACGCCTACCTCTACTAACCCTATCGCTAACCCTTAACCTAACCCTAACGCTAACCCTAACCCTAAACCTAACCCTAGCACAAACCCTAACCCTAACCCTAACCCTAACCCTATCCCAAACCATAACCCTAACCCTAATTCTAACCTTAGCCCTAACAATAACCATAATGCATACCCTAATTCCAGGGTAGCCTTGAACCGATAATCCTCCTGCCTCACACCAAGAGTTGAGTTGTACTTTTTTAAAAGCAAAGATTGGATTCAGCAACAATGAAAAGGAAAATATTTTCCCTCATAGAGAACGATGCCCAAAGTAGTTTTTTGTTTCAAATGTAGCTTAAAGTACTGAAGAATTCAATATCAATAATATGGTAATTTCTAGAAAGAATGAATTTGTTTATTTATGTAACCACGTGCAATCTGGCAAGAGCTGCAGGACTGGGAAGCAACCTTGGCATGACTTGACCAGGGAAGGAGCACCTGCTCTGAAGCTGTGATAGACAGGAAGAGCTTTGCAAGTGAGTGCTGAGTGCTATTGGTCAGTCTCCTGTCATTGGTGTCTGATGTGGGCAGGAGTGCTGAGGTCACAGAATCTTGGATTAAGATTCTGGAACTCCAAGAGGCAGTAACCTGGCAAAGCATTGTTTAGGGTGTTGCTAGGTGACAAAGCCCTCTCAGATGAGTTGCTGAAACACAGCGGTTTCTTGGTGGTAGGCTCTAGTGTTTGGTTGACCAGTTTGGAGAGATTTAGTTGACTTTAGGTCAAAGTTCTAGTCATTGACAAAAAGAAGCAGCCAGGAGAAGATGGGAGGAGGAGGGGAGAAGGTGGTGTGGCCTGCTGGCCCTGCCCATTCCCTCCACATACAGGACCTCTACTAAAACGCCTACGTCTACTAACCCTGACCCTAATCCTAACCCTAACACTAACCCTAACCCTAACTCTAACCTAACACTAACCCTATACCTAACCCTAACCCTAACCCAAACATTAACCCTAAACCTAACCCTAACCCTAACCCTAAGCCTAACCTAAGCCTGATCCTAACCGTAACCCTAACCCTAAGCCTAACCCTAACCCAAACCATAAACCTAAACCTATCCCTTAACACCACCCTAACACAAACCTTAACCCTAACCCTAACACTAAACCTAACTGTAAAACTAACCCTAACCCTAAACCTAACCCTAAAACCTAACACTAAACCTGAACCTAAACCTAACCCAAACCCTAACCCTAACACTAACCCTAAAACTAACCGTAATCCAAACCCACAACTTAACCCTAACCCTAACCCTAAACCAAACCCAATCCCTAACACTAAACTTAACACTAACCCTATTCGTAACCAAAACCCAAACCCTAACCCTAACCCTAACCCTAACAATAACCCAAACCCTAACCCTAACCCTAATCCAAACACTAACACTAACCCTAACCCTAAACCAAATCCAAACCCTAACCGTAAACCTCACCCAAAACATAACCCTAATCCTAACCCTAACCCTAATACGAACCCGAACCCAAACCCTAACCCTAATACTAACACAAACCCTAACCCTAACCCTAAACCTAACCCTAACCCAAACCCTAACACTAATCCTAATCCTAAACCAAACCCAAACCCATACCGTAAACCTCACCCAAAACATAACCCTAATCCTAACCCTAACCCTAACCCTAACCCTAACCCAAACCCTAACACTAATCCTAATCCTAACCCAAACCCTAAACTTAACCCTACCCCTAACGCAAATGCAAACACTAAACCTAAACCTTACCCTAACCCAAATCCTAACCCTAACCTTGAACTAAAATTAACCCTACCCCAAACGCTAACCCTAACCCTAACCCTAACCCTAACCCTAACCCTAACCCTAATCCAAACCCTAACCCTAACCCAACCCTAACACTATCGCAAACCCTAACCCTAAACCTAAGCCTAATCCAAATCGTAAGCCTAACCCCAACCCTAACCCTAAACCATACCCAAACCGAAAACCTAAACCTAACCCTAACTTAAATCCTAACCCTAACCCTAACTCTAACCCTAACCCTAACCCTAAACCTAACCCTCACCCTAACCCAAATGCAAACCCTAACCCTAACCCTAACCCTAACCCAAACCCTAACCCTAACCATAATTCTAACCCAAACCCTAACCCTAACATGAATCCTAACACAAACCATTACCCTAACCCTAATAGTAACCGTAACCCTAACCCAAACCCTAACCCTAACCCTAACTCTAACCCAAACCCTAACCCTAACCATAATCCTAAACCTAACCCTAACCCAAACCATAACCCTAACCCTAATCGTAACCCTAACCCTAACCCGAACCCTAACATAAACATTAACCCTAACCCTAATTCTAACCCTAACCCTAACCATAAACCATACCCTAATCCCAGGGTA
>JAJHUQ010000032.1:6782500-6797500 GCA_035773235.1 Eospalax fontanierii | reverse complement strand
AACGCACACCATAACCCTAAACCTAACCCCAAACCTAAACCAAACCCTAAATCTAACCTTAACCTAAACTTAACCCTAACCCAAACGCTAATCCTAACCCTAATCCAAACCATAACCCTAATTCTAACTCTAACCCTAACCCTAACCCACAACCTAACCCTAACCCTAACCCTAACACAAACCCTAATCCTAACCCTAACCCTAACCCTAACCCAAACCCAAACCCTAACCTAACCCTAACAATAACCCAAACCCTAACCCTAACCCAAAATCAAACCCTAACCGTAACCCTCACCCAAACCATAACCCTAATCCAAACCCAAATCTAACCCAAACCCTAACCCTAACCCTAACCTAAACCTTAACCCTAACCCTAACACTAACCCTAACCCAAACCCAAACCCTAATCCTAACACTAACCCTAACCCTCACCCTAACCCAAACGTAAACCCTAACCCTAACCATAACTCTAACCCAAACTCTAACCCTAAACCTAACTCTAACCCAAACCCTAACCCTAACCCTAATCCTAACCCTAACCCTAACCCAAACCATAACCCTAACCCTACTCGTAACCATAACCCTAACCCTAACCCTAACCCAAACACTAACCCTAACCCTAAACCTAAACCTAACCCTAATTCTAACCCTAACCGTAACCATAAAACATAACCTAATCCCAGGGTACCCTTGAAATGATAATCCTCCTGCCTCACCCCAAATAGTTCAGTTGTACTTTTTTAAGAGCAAAGATTGGATTCAGCAACAATGAAAAAGGAAAATATTTTCCCTCATAGAGAACGATGCCCAAAGTAGTTTTCTGATTCAAATGTAGCTTATAGTACTGAAGAATCCAATATCAACAATACGGTAATTTTTAGAAAGAATGAGGTTGGTTATTTAGGTAACCACGTACAATCCTGGCAAGTGCTGCAGGACTGGGAAGAAACCTTGGCATGACTTGACCAAGGGAGGAGCACCTGCTCTGAAGCTGTGATAGACAGGCAGAGCTTTGCAAGTGAGTGCTGAGTACTATTGATCAGTCTGCTGTCATTGGTGTCTGATGTGGGCAGGAGTGCTGAGATCACAGAATCTTGCACTAAGATTCTGGAACTCCAAGAGGCAGTCACCTGGCAAAGCATTGTTTAGGGTGTTGCTAGGTGACAAAGCCCTCTCAGATGAGTTGCTGAAACACAGAGGTTTCTTGGTGGTAGGCTCCAGTGTTTGGGTGACCAGTTTAGAGAGATTTAGTTGACCTTAGGTCAAAGTTCTAGTCATTGACAAAAAGAAGCAGCCAGTGGAAGATGGGAGGAGGAGGGGAGAAGGTGGTGTGGCCTGCTGGCCATGCCCAGGCCCTCCACATACAGGACCTCTACTACTAACCCTAATTGACTACCTCTACTAACCCTAAGCCTAACCCTAACCCTAATCCTAACCCTAACCCTTACCGTAAACCTAACCTAACACTAACCCTATACCTAACTCTAACCCTAACCCAAACCCTAACCCTAAACCTAACCCTAACCCTGACCCAGATATTAACCCTAAACCTAACCCTAACCCAAACCAAACCCTAACCCTAAACCTAACCCTAACACAAACATTAACCCTAAAACTAACCCTAACCCAAACCCTAACCCTAAACCTAACCCTAACCCAAACCCTCACCCTAACCATAACCCTAACCCTAACCCAAACCTTAACCCTAAAGCTAACCCTAAACCTAACCCTAAACCAAACCCTAACCCTAAACCTAACCCTAACACAAACCCTAACCCTAACCCAAACCCAAACCTAACACCCTAACCCTAACCCTAACCCAAACTCTAACTGTAACCCTAACCTTAACCCTAAACCTAAACCTAAACCTAACAATAACCCAAATCCTAACCCTAACCCTAACCCTAACCCTAACACAAAACCTAACCCTAACACAAACCCTAACCCTGAAACTAACCCAAATCCAAACACTAAACCTAACCCTAAACCTAACCCTAACCCAAACCTTAACCGTAAAACTAACCCTAACCCTATCCCTAACCCTACCATAACCAAACCCTAACCCTAACACTAACCCTAATCCAAACCCTAACCCTAAACCTAACCCAAAATCTAACCCTTACCAAACCAAAACCTAACCCTTACACTAACCCTAACCCCAACCCTAATCCTAAACCAAACCCAAACACTAACCCTAATACTCACCCTAACCCTAACCCAAACCCTAACTCTAACCCTAACCCTAACACTAAGCCTAACCAAAACCAAACACTAATCCTAACCATAACCCTAACCCTAAACCAATCCAAAACCAAACCCTAACCTTAATCCTAACGCTAACCCTAAGCCTAAACAAAACCCTAACCCTAACCCTAACCCAAACCCTAATCCAAACACAAAACCTAACCCTAACCCTAACCCAAACCCATAACCTAATCCTAACACTAAACCTAACCCTAACGCTAATCTGCACCCTAACCCAAACCGAAATCCTAACCATAACCCTAAAACGAAGCCTAACACTAACCCAAACCATAACCCTAACCTAACACTAACCTTATACCTAAACCTAACCCTAAACCAAAAATTAACCCTAAACCTAACCCTAACCAAAACCCTAAACCAAAACCTAACCCGAACCCAAACCCTAACCCTACCCTAACCCTAACCCTAAACCAAATATTAACCCTAAACCTAACCCGAACCCAAAACCTACCTAAACCTAACCTTAACCCCCAACCCTAACCCTAATCCTAACCCTAACACAAACCCTAAACCTAACCCTAACCCATACCCAAACCCTAACCACAACACTAACCCTAACCCTAACCCTAATCATAACTTTAACCGTAACCGTAACCCTAACCCTAACCCAAAAATTAACCCTAAACCTAACCCTAACCCAAACCCTAACCCTAAACCTAACCCTAAAACATCCCTAAACTTAAAACTAACCCCAACACAAACCCTAAGCCTAACCCTAACCCAAAGCCAAACCCTAATCCTAACCCTAACCCAAACCCTAACCGTAACCCTAACCTTAACCCAAACCCTAACTCTAACCCAAACATTAACCCTAAACCTAACGGTAAGCCAAACCCTAACCTAAACCTAACCCTAACCCAAACCCTAACCGTAAACCTAACCCTAACACAAAAACTAACCCTAACACTAAAAGTAACCCAAACCGAAATCCTAACTCTAAACCTAACCGTAACCCTAACCCATACCCTAACCGTAACCCTAACCCTAATAATAACCATAACCCTAACCCTAACCCTAACCCAAACACTAACCCTAACCCTAACCCTAACCGTAACCCTAATCCAAACATTAACCGTAAACATAACCCTAACCAAAACCCTAACCCTAAAACTAACCCTAACCCAAACCCTAACCCTATCCCAAACCCAAACACTAACCCTAAGCCTAATCCTAACAATAACCCAAACCCTAATCCTAACCCTAACACTAAATCCGAACACTTAACCTGAACATAAAATTAAACCAAACCCTAACCCTAACACTAACCCTAACCCTAACTCTAATCCAAACCCACATCCTTATCCTATACCTAACCCTAAACCAAACCCAAACCCTAACAGTGAACTTAACACTAACCCTAACCTTAACCCAAACCCAAACCCTAACCTTAATCTAAGCCTAACAATAAACCAAACCCTAACCCTAACCCTAACCCAAACCCTAAGACTAAACCTAACCCTAACCCAAACCCTTACTCTAACCCTAACCCTAACGCAAACCCAAACCCTAACCTAACCCTAACCCTAACAATAAACCAAATCCTAACCCTAACCCTAACCCTAACCCTAACCCTAAGCCTAACCCTAACCCTAACCCAAACCCTAACACTAAACCTAACCCTAACCCAAACCCTAACTCTAACCCTAACCCTAACCCAAATCCAAACCCTAACCTAACCCTAACCCTAACAATAACCCAAATCCTAATCCTAACCCTAACCCAAACCCTAAACCTAACCCAAACCCTAACACTAACCCTAACCCTAACCCAAACACTAACTCTAACCCTAACCCTAACCCAAACCCAAACACTAACCCTAACCCTAACCCTAACCCAAACCCTAACGCTAACCCTAACCCAAATCCAAACCCTAACCCTAACCCTAACCCTAACCCTAATCCTAACGCAAACCAAACCCTAACACTAACACTAACCCTATCCCTAACCCTAACCCAAACCCAAAACCTAACCCTAAACCTAACCCTAACCCAAACCCTAAACATAACCAGAACACAAATCATAACTCTATCCCTAAACCTAACCCTAACCCTAAACCTAACCCTAACCCAAACGCAAACCCTAACCCTAACCCTAACCCAAACCCTAACCCTAACCTTAAACTAAACTTAACCCTAACCCAAACGCTAACCCTAACCCTAACCCTAACCCTAATCCTAACCCTTACCTTAACCCAAATCCTAAACTTATCGCAAACCCTCACCCTAAACCTAACCTAAACCCTAACCCTAACACTAAGACTAACCCTAACCCAAACCCAAACCCGAATCCTAACACTAACCCTAACCCTAACCCTAACACTCACCCTAACCCAAACTGAAACCCTAAACCTAACCCTAACCCTAACCCAAACCATACCCCTAATCCTAACCCTATCCCTAACCCTAAACCTAAACCTAAACCAAACGCACACCTTAACACTAACCCTAATCCAAACGCTAACCCTAACCCTAACCCTTATCCTAACCCTATCCCTAAGCCAAATCCTAACCTTATCGCAAACCCTCACCCTAAACCTAACCTAAACCCTAACCCTAAACCTAACACTAACCCTAACCCAAACCCTAACCCTAAACCTAACACTAACCCTAACCCAAACCCAAACCCTAATCCTAACACTATCCCTAACCCTATCACTAACACTCACCCTAACCCAAACGGAAAATCTAAACCTAACCCTAACCCTAACCCTAACCCTAACTCAAACCCTAAACCTAACCCTAACCCTAACCCTAACACTAACCCTAACCCTAATCCAAATCCAAATCCTAAAACTAACCCTAACCCAAATCCTAACCATAACCAGAACCCAAACCATAACTCTATCTCAAAACATAACCCTAACCCTAAACCTAACCCTCACCCAAACGCACACCCTAACCCTAACCCTAACCCTAACCCTAACGCAAACCTTAACCCTAACCTTAAACTAAACTTAACCATAACCCAAACGCTAACCCTAAATCTAACCCAAACCCTAACCCTAAACCTAAGCCTAAACCAAATCCTAACCCTAACCCCAACTCTAACCCTAAAACAAACCCAAACCTAAACCCTTACCCTAACCCTAACCTAAACACTAACCCTAACCCTAACCCTTATCCTAACCCTATCCCTAACCCAAATCCTAACCTTATCGCAAACCCTCACCCTAAACCTAACCTAAATCCTAACCCTAACCCTAACACTAACCCTAACCCAAACCCAAAACCTAATCCTAACACTAACCCTAACCCTAACACTAACACTCACCCTAAACCAAACGGAAACCCTAAACCTAACCCTATCCCTAACTCAAACCCTAACCCTAACCCTAACTCTAATCCAAACTCTAACCCTAACCCTAATCCTAACCCCAACCCTAACCCAAACCATAACCCTAATCCTAATCGTAACCCTAAAACTAAACCTAACCCTAACCCAAACACTAACCCTAACCCTAACCCTAACCCTAACCCTAACATAACCGTAAACCTAACTCAAACCCTAAACCTAACCCTAACCCTAATCCTAACCCTAACACAAACACTAACACTAACACTAACCCTAAACCTAACACAAACCCTAACCCAAACCCTAACCCTAAATCTAACCCAAAACCTAACCCTAACCCTAACCCTAACGCAAACCCAAACCCTAACCCTAACCCAAACCATAACCCTAATCCTAACCCTACCCCTAACCCTAACCCTAAACCTAAACCAAACGCACACCCTAACCCTAACCCTAATCCAAACGCTAACCCTAACCCTAACCCTTATCCTAACACTATCCCTAACCCAAATCCTAACCTTATCGCAAACCCTCACCCTAAACCTAACCTAAACCTTAACCCTAAACCTAACACTAACCCTAACCCAAACCTAAATCCTAATCCTAACACTAACCCTAACCCTAACACTAACACTCACCCTAACCCAAACGGAAACCCTAAACCTAACCCTAACCCTAACTCAAACCCTAACCCTAACCCTAACTCTAATCCAAACCCTAACCCAAACCCTAAACCTAACCCTAATCGTAACACTAACCCTAACCCGAACCCTAACCCAAACACTAACCCTAACCCTAACCCTAACCGTAACCTAACACTAACCTTATACCTAAACCTAACCCTAACCCAAACATTAACCCTAAACCTAAACCTAACCCAAACCCTAAGCCTAAACCTAAACCTAACCCAAACCCTAACCCTAACCCTAACCCTAACCCTATGTATAACCTCACCCGAATCCTAACCCTAACCCTAACCCTAACCCAGCCCATAAACCTAAACCTATCCCTAGCCACCACCCTAACCCAAACCTTAACCGTACCCTAACACTAAACCTAACTGTAAACCTAACCATAACCCTAACCCTAACCCTAACCCTAAACCCTAACACGAACCCTGAACCTAAACCTAACCCAAACCCTAAATCTAACACTAACCCTAAACCTAATCCTAACCCAGCCCATAAACCTAAACCTATCCCTAACCACCACCCTAACCCAAACCTTAACCGCACCCTAACACTAAACCTAACTGCAAACCTAACCATAACCCTAAACCGAACCCTAAACCCTAACACCAACCTTGAACCCAAACCCAAACCCTTACCCTAACCCTAATGCTAACCCAAATCCTAACCCTAACCCTAACCCAAACCCTAAACCTATCGCAAACCCTAACCCAAAACCTAAGCCTAACCCAAATTCTAAACCTAACCCCAACCCTATCTCTAAACCAAACCGAAACCGAAACCCTAACTGTATCCCTAACCTAAACCCTAACCCTAACCCTAACACTAACCCTAATGCTAAACCTAACCCTCACTCTAACCCAAACGCAAACCCTAAACCTAAACCTAACCCTAACCCAAACCCTAACCCTAACCCTAACCCAAACCATAACCCTAATACTAACCCTAACCCTAACCCAAACCCTAACCCTAACCCTAATCGTAACCCTAACCCTAACCCGAACCCTAACCCAAACACTAACCCTAACCCTAACCCTAACCATAACCTAACACTAACCCTATACCTAAACCTAACCCTAACCCAAACATTAACCCTAAACCTATACCTAACCCAATCCCTAAGCCTAAACCTAAACCTAACCCAAACCCTTACCCTATCCCTAACCCAAATCCTAAACTTATCTCAAACCCTCACCCTAAACCTAACCTAAATCCTAACCCTAACCCTAACACTAACCCTAACCCAAACCCAAACCCTAATCCTAACACTAACCCTAACCCTAACACTAACACTCACCCTAACCCAAACGGAAACCCTAAACCTAACCCTATCCCTAACTCAAACCCTAACCCTAACCCTAAATCTAATCCAAACCCTAACCCTAACCCTAATCCTAACCCCAACCCTAACCCAAACCATAACCCTAATCCTAATAGTAACCCTAAAACTAAACCTAACCCTAACCCAAACACTAACCCTAACCCTAACCCTAACCCTAACCCTAACCCTAACCCTAACACTAACCCTAACCCTAACTCAAACCCAAAACCTACCCCTACCCCTAACCCTTACCCTAACCCTAACCCCAACACAAACACTAACACTAACCCTAAACCTAACACAAACCCTAACCCAAACCCTAACCCTAACTCTAACGCAAATCCTAACCCTAACCCTAACCCTAACGCAACCCCAAACCCTAACCCTAACCCAAACCATAACCCTAATCCTAACCCTAACCCTAACCCTAAACCTAAACCTAAACCAAACGCACACCCTAACCCTAACCCTAATCCAAACGCTAACCCTAACCCTAACCCTTATCCTAACCCTATCCCTAAACCGAATCCTAACCTTATCGCAAGCCCTCACCCTAAACCTAACCTAAACCTTAACCCTAGTCCTAACTCTAACCCTAACCCAAACCCAAATCAGAATCCTATCACTAAACCTAACCCTAACACTAACACTCACCCTAACCCAAACGGAAACCCTAAACCTAACCCTAACCCTAACTCAAACCCTAACCCTAACCCTAACTCTAATCCAAACCCTAACCCAAACACTAAACCTAACCCTAATCGTAACCCTAACCCTAACCCGAACCCTAACCCAAACACTAACCCTAACCCTAACCCTAACCGTAACCTAACACTAACCCTATACCTAAACCTAACACTAACCCAAACATTAACCCTAAACCTAAACCTAACCCAAACCCTAAGCCTAAACCTAAACCTAACCCAAACCCTAACCCTAACCCTAACCCTAACCCTATGTATAACCTCACCTGAATCCTAACCCTAACCCAAACCCTAACCCAGCCCATAAACCTAAACCTATCCCTAACCACCACCCTAACCCAAAACTTAACCGTACCCTAACACTAAACCTAACTGTAAACGTAACCATAACCCTAACCCTAACCCTAAACCCTAACACGAACCCTGAACCTAAACCTAACCCAAACCCTAACCCTAACACTAACCCTAAACCTAACCCTAACCCAGCCCATAAACCTAAACCTATCCCTAACCACCACCCTAACCCAAACCTTAACTGTACCCTAACACTAAACCTAACTGTAAACGTAACCATAACCCTAACACTAACCCGAAACCCTAACACGAACCCTGAACCTAAACCTAACCCAAACCCTAACCCTAACACTAACACTAACCCTAAACCTAACCGTAATCCAAACCCACACCCTTACCCTAACCCTAACCCTAAACCAAACCCAAACCCTAACCCTAACCTTAACCCTAACACAAACCCTAACCCTAACCCTAACCCAAACCCTAACACTTACCCTAACCCTAACCCAAACCCTAAACTTAACCCTAACCCTAACGCAACCCCAAACACTAAACCTAACCCTAACCCTAACCCAAACCCTAACCCTAACAATAACCCTAACGCAAACCCAAACCCTTACCCTAACACTAACCCTAACCCAAATCCTAACCCTAACCCTAACCCAAACCCTAACACTAAACCTAACCCTAATCCAAACCCTAACTCTGACCCTAACCTTAACCCAAATCCAAACCCTAACCTAACCCTAACCCTAACAATAACCCAAATCCTAATCCTAACCCTAACACAAACCCTAAATCTAACCATAACCCACAACGCAACCCAAACCCAAAACCTAACTGTAACCCTAACCCAATCCATAACCCTAATCCTAACCCTAACCCTAACCCAAATCCTAACCGTAACCCTAACCCTAACACAAACCCTAACCCTAACCCTAACCCTAACACTAACCCAAACCCTAACACTAACCCTAACCCTAACCCAAACACTAACTCTAACCCTAACCCTAACCCAAACCCAAACACTAACCCTAACCCTAACCCTAACCCAAACCCTAACCCTAACCCTAACCCAAATCCAAACCCTAACCCTAACCCTAACTCTAATCCTAACCCTAATCCTAATGCAAACCAAACCCTAACACTAACACTAACCCTAACCCTAACCCTAACCCAAACCCAAAATCTAACCCTAAACCTAACCCTAACCCAACCCCTAAACATAACCAGAACACAAACCATAACTCTATCCCTAAACCTAACCCTAACCCTAAACCTAACCCTACCCCAAACGCAAACCCCAACCCTACCCTAACACAAACCCTAACCTTAACCTTAAACTAAATTTAACCCTAACCCAAACGCTAACCCTAACCCTTACCCTACCCCTAATCCTATCCCTTACCTTAACCCAAATCCTAAACTTATCGCAAACCCTCACCCTAAACCTAACCTA
The DNA here is from genome assembly GCA_035773235.1 of Eospalax fontanierii. NCBI lineage: Eukaryota > Metazoa > Chordata > Mammalia > Rodentia > Spalacidae > Eospalax > Eospalax fontanierii. Next base: position 6,787,477 of record JAJHUQ010000032.1, on the reverse strand, counting down.
AAAGCTAACCCTAACACTAAGACTAACCCTAACCCAAACCCAAACCCTAATCCTAACACTAATCCTAACCTTAACCCTAACACTCACCCTAACCCAAACGGAAACCCTAAACCTAACCCTAACCCTAATCCAAACCATAACCCTAATCCTAACCCTATCCCTAACCCTAAACCTAAACCTAAACCAAACGCACACCTTAACACTAACCCTAATCCAAACGCTAACCCTAACCCTAACCCTTATCCTAACCCTATCCCTAAGCCAAATCCTAACCTTATCGCAAACCCTCACCCTAAACCTAACCTAAACCCTAACCCTAAACCTAACACTAACCCTAACCCAAACCCTAACCCTAAACCTAACACTAACCCTAACCCAAACACAAACCCTAATCCTAACACTAACCCTAACCCTAACACTAACACTCACCCTAACCCAAACGGAAAATCTAAAACTAACCCTAACCCTAACTCAAACCCTAATCCTAACCCTAACTCTAATCCAAACACTAACCCTAACCCTAATCCTAACCGCAACCCTAACCCAAACCATAACCCTAATCCTAATCGTAACCCTAAAACTAAACCTAACCCTAATCCGAACACTAAACCTCACCCTAACCCTAACCCTAACCCTAACTCTAACCCTAACTCAAACCCTAAATCTAACCCTAACTCTAACCCTAACACTAACCCTAACCCTAATCCAAATCCAAACCCTAAAACTAACCCTAACCCAAACCCTAACCATAACCAGAACCCAAACCATAACTCTATCTCTAAACATAACCCTAACCCTAAACCTAACCCTCACCCAAATGCACACCCTAACCCTAACCCTAACCCAAACCCTAACCCTAACCTAAAACTAAACTTAACCATAACCCAAAGGCTAACCCTAAATCTAACCCAAACCCTAACCCTATCGCAAACCCTAACCCTAAACCTAAGCCTAAACCAAATCCTAACCCTAACCCCAACTCTAACCCTAACACAAACCCAAACCGAAACCCTTACCCTAACCCTAACCAAAACACTAACCCTAACCCTAACCCTTATCCTAACCCTATCCCTAACCCAAATTCTAACCTTACCACAAACCCTCACCCTAAACCTAACCTAAATCCTAATCCTAACCCTAACACTAACCCTAACCCAAACCCAAACCCTAATCCTAACACTAACCCTAACCCTAACACTAACACTCACCCTAAAACAAACGGAAAACCCTAAACCTAACCCTATCCCTAACCTAAACCCTAACCCTAACCCTAACTCTAATCCAAACCCTAACCCTAACCCTAATCCTAACCCCAACCCTAACCCAAACCATTACCCTAATCCTAATAGTAACCCTAAAACTAAACATAACCCTAACCCAAACACTAACCCTAACCCTAACCCTAACCCTAACCCTAACCCTAACCCTAACCCTAACCGTAAACCGAACCCAAACCCTAACCCTAACCCTAACCCCAACCCTAACCCTAACCCCAACCCTAACACAAACCCTAACCCAAACCCTAACCCTAACTCTAACCCAAATCCTAACCCTAACCCTAACCCTAACGCAAACCCAAACGCTAACCCTAACCCAAACCATAACCCTAATCCTAACCTACCCCTAACCCTAACCCTAAACCTAAACCAAACGCACACCCTAACCCTAACCCTAATCCAAACGCTAACCCTAACCCTAACCCTTATCCTAACACTATCCCTAACCCAAATCCTAACCTTATCGCAAACCCTCACCCTAAACCTAACCTAAACCTTAACCCTAAACCTAACACTAACCCTAACCCAAACCCAAATCCTAATCCTAACACTAACCCTAACCCTAACACTAACACTCACCCTAACCCAAACGGAAACCCTAAACCTAACTCTATCCCTAACTCAAACGCTAACCCTAACCCTAACTCTAATCCAAACCCTAACCCTAACCCTCATCCTAACCCCAACCCTAACCCAAACCATAACCCTAATCCTAATAGTAACCCTAAAACTAAACCTAACCCTAACCCAAACACTAACCCTAACCCTAACACTAACCCTAACCCTAACCGTAACCCTAAATCAAACCCTAAACCTAACCCTAACCCTAACCCTAACCCTAACACAAACACTAACACTAACCCTAAACCTAACACAAACCCTAACCCAAACCCTAACCCTAACCCTAAACCCTAACCCTAAACCTAACACTAACCCTAACCCTAACCCTAACCCTAATCGTAACCCTAACCCTAACCCAAACCCTAACCCAAACACTAACCCTAACCCTAACCCTATACCTAAATCTAACCCTAACCCAAACATTAACCCTAAACCTAAACCTAACCCAAACCCTAAGCCTAAACCTAAACCTAACCCAAACCCTAACCCTAACCCTAACCCTAACCCTAACCCTAACCCTAACCCAGCCCATAAACCTAAACCTATCCCTAACCACCACCGTAACCCAAACCTTAACCGTACCCTAACACTAAACCTAACTGTAAACGTAACCATAACCCTAACCCTAACCCTAAACCCTAACACGAACCCTGAACCTAAACCTAACCCAAACCCTAACCCTAACACTAACCCTAAACCTAACCCTAACCCAGCCCATAAACCTAAACCTATCCCTAACCACCACCCTAACCCAAACCTTAACCGTACCCTAACACTAAACCTAACTGTAAACCTAACCATAACCCTAACCCTAACCCTAAACCCTAACACGAACCCTGAAACTAAACCTAACCCAAACCCTAACCCTAACACTAACCCTAAATCTAACCGTAACCCAAACCTAAACCCTTACCCTAACCCTAACGCTAACGCAAATCCTAACCCTAACCCTAACCCAAACCCTAACCCTATCGCAAACCCTAACCCAAAACCTAAGCCTAACCCAAATCCTAAACCTATCCCCAACCATATCTCTAAACCAAACCGAAACCGAAACCCTAACTGTATCCCTAACCTAAATCCTAAACCTAACCCTAACACTAACCCTAACGCTAAACCTAACCCTCACCCTAACCCAAACGCAAACCCTAACCCTAAACCTAACCCTAACCCAAACCCTAACCCTAACCCTAACCCAAACCATAACCCTAATACTAACCCTAACCCTAACCCAAAACCTAACCCTAACCCTAATCGTAACCCTAACCCTAACACAAACCCTAACCCTAACCCTAACCCAAACCCTAACCCTAACCCTAATCGTAATCCTAACCCTAACCCAAACCCTAAACCAAACACTAACCCTAACCCTAACCCTAACCGTAACCTAACACTAACCCTATACCTAAACCTAACCGTAACCCAAACATTAACCCTAAACCTAAACCTAACCCAAACCCTAAGCCTAAACCTAAACCTAACCCAAACCCTAACCCTATCCCTAACCCAAATCCTAAACTTATCGGAAACCCTCACCCTAAACCTAACCTAAATCCTAACCCTAACCCTAACACTAACCCTAACCCAAACCCAAACACTAATCCTAACACTAACCCTAACCCTAACACTAACACTCACCCTAACCCAAACGGAAACCCTAAACCTAACTCTATCCCTAACTCAAACGCTAACCCTAACCCTAACTCTAATCCAAACCCTAACCCTAACCCTCATCCTAACCCCAACCCTAACCCAAACCATAACCCTAATCCTAATAGTAACCCTAAAACTAAACCTAACCCTAACCCAAACACTAACCCTAACCCTAACACTAACCCTAACCCTAACCGTAACCCTAAATCAAACCCTAAACCTAACCCTAACCCTAACCCTAACCCTAATCGTAACCCTAACCCTAACCCAAACCCTAACCCAAACACTAACCCTAACCCTAACCCTATACCTAAATCTAACCCTAACCCAAACATTAACCCTAAACCTAAACCTTACCCAAACCCTAAGCCTAAACCTAAACCTAACCCAAACCCTAACCCTAACCCTAACCCTAACCGTAAACCCAAACCTAACCCTAACCCTAACCCAGCCCATAAACCTAAACCTATCCCTAACCACCACCGTAACCCAAACCTTAACCGTACCCTAACACTAAACCTAACTGTAAACGTAACCATAACCCTAACCCTAACCCTAAACCCTAACACGAACCCTGAACCTAAACCTAACCCAAACCCTAACCCTAACACTAACCCTAAACCTAACCCTAACCCAGCCCATAAACCTAAACCTATCCCTAACCACCATCCCAACCCAAACCTTAACCGTACCCTAACACTAAACCTAACTGTAAACCTAACCATAACCCTAACCCTAACCCTAAACCCTAACACGAACCCTGAAACTAAACCTAACCCAAACCCTAACCCTAACACTAACCCTAAATCTAACCGTAACCCAAACCTAAACCCTTACCCTAACCCTAACGCTAACGCAAATCCTAACCCTAACCCTAACCCAAACCCTAACCCTATCGCAAACCCTAACCCAAAACCTAAGCCTAACCCAAATCCTAAACCTATCCCCAACCATATCTCTAAACCAAACCGAAACCGAAACCCTAACTGTATCCCTAACCTAAACCCTAAACCTAACCCTAACACTAACCCTAACGCTAAACCTAACCCTCACCCTAACCCAAACGCAAACCCTAACCCTAAACCTAACCCTAACCCAAACCCTAACCCTAACCCTAACCCAAACCATAACCCTAATACTAACCCTAACCCTAACCCAAAACCTAACCCTAACCCTAATCGTAACCCTAACCCTAACCCAAACCCTAACCCTAACCCTAACCCAAACCCTAACCCTAACCCTAATCGTAATCCTAACCCTAACCCAAACCCTAAACCAAACACTAACCCTAACCCTAACCCTAACCGTAACCTAACACTAACCCTATACCTAAACCTAACCGTAACCCAAACATTAACCCTAAACCTAAACCTAACCCAAACCCTAAGCCTAAACCTAAACCTAACCCAAACCCTAACCCTATCCC
>JAJHUQ010000032.1:6650000-6780000 GCA_035773235.1 Eospalax fontanierii | reverse complement strand
CCCTAACCGTAAACCTAACTCAAACCCTAACCCTAACCCTAACCCTAACCCTTACCCTAACACAAACACTAACCCAAACCCTAACCCTAACTCTTACCCAAATCCTAACCCTAACCCTAACCCTAACGCAAACCCAAACCATAACCCTAACCCAAACCATAACCCTAATCCTAACCCTATCCCTATCCCTAACACTAAACCTAAACCAAACGCACACCTTAACACTAACCCTAATCCAAACGCTAACCCTAACACTAACCCTTATCCTAACCCTATCCCTAAGCCAAATCCTAACCTTATCGCAAACCCACACCCTAAACCTAACCTAAACCCTAACCCTAAACCTAACACTAACCCTAACCCAAACCCTAACCCTAAACCTAACACTAACCTTAACCCAAACCCAAACCCTAATCCTAACACTAACCCTAACCCTAACACTAACACTCACCCTATCCCAAACGGAAAATCTAAACCTAACCCTAACCCTAACTCAAACCCTAACCCTAACCCTAACTCTAATCCAAACCGTAACCCTAACTCTAATCCTAACGGCAACCCTAACCCAAAACATAACCCTAATCCTAATCGTAACCCTAAAACTAAACCTAACCCTAATCCAAACATTAAACCTCACCCTAACCCTAACCCTAACCCTAACCCTAACCCTAACTCAAACCCTAAACCTAACCCTAAACCTAACCCTAACACAAACCCTAACCCTAATCCAAATCCAAACCCTAAAACTAACCCTAACGCAAACCCTAACCATAACCAGAACCCAAACCATAACTCTATCTCTAAACATAACCCTAACCCTAAACCTAACCCTCACCCAAATGCACACCCTAACCCTAACCCTAACCCTAACCCTAACCCTAACGCAAACCCTAACCCTAACCTTAAACTAAACTTAACCATAACCCAAACGCTAACCCTAAATCTAACCCAAACCCTAACCCTATCGCAAACCCTAACCCTAAACCTAAGCCTAAACCAAATCCTAACCGTAACCCCAACTCTAACCCTAAAACAAACCCAAACCGAAACCCTTACCCTAACCCTAACCTAAACACTAACCCTAACCCTAACCCTTATCCTAACCCTATCCCTAACCCAAATCCTAACCTTATCGCAAACCCTCACCCTAAAACTAACCTAAATCCTAACCCTAACCCTAACACTAACCCTAACCCAAACCCAAACACTAATCCTAACACTAACCCTAACCCTGACACTAACACTCACCCTAAACCAAACGGAAACCCTAAACCTAACCCTATCCCTAACTCAAACCCTAACCCTAACCCTAACTCTAATCCAAACCCTAACCCTAACACTAATCCTAACCCCAACCCTAACCCAAACCATAACCCTAATCCTAATAGTAACCCTAAAACTAAACCTAACCCTAACCCAAACACTAACCCTAACCCTAACCCTAACCCTAACCCTAACCGTAAACCTAACTCAAACCATAAACCTAACCCTAACCCTAACCCTAACCCTAACCCTAACACAAACACTAACACTAACCCTAAACCTAACACAAACCCTAACCCAAACCCTAACCCTAACTCTAACCCAAATCCTAACCCTAACCCTAACCCTAACGCAAACCCAAACCCTAACCCTAACCCAAACCATAACCCTAATCCTAACCCTAACCCTAACCCTAACCCTAAACCTAAACCAAACGCACACCCTAACCCTAACCCTAATCCAAACGCTAACCCTAACCCTAACCCTTATCCTAACACTATCCCTAACCCAAAACCTAACCTTATCGCAAACCCTCACCCTAAACTTAACCTAAACCTTAACACTAAACCTAACACTAACCCTAACCCAAACCCAAATCCTAATCCTAACACTAACCCTAACCCTAACACTAACACTCACCCTAACCCAAACGGAAACCCTAAACCTAACCCTAACCCTAACTCAAACCCTAACCCTAAACCTAACTCTAATCCAAACCCTAACCCAAACCCTAAACCTAACACTAATCGTAACCCTAACCCTAACCCGAACCCTAACCCAAACACTAACCCTAACCCTAACCCTAACCCTAACCGTAACCTAACACTAACCCTATACCTAAACCTAACCCTAACCCAAACATTAACCCTAAACCTAAACCTAACCCAAACCCTAAGCCTAAACCTAAACCTAACCCAAACCCTAACCCTAACACTAACCCTAACCCTATGTATAACCTCACCCGAATCCTAACCCTAACCCTAACCCTAAACAAGCCCATAAACCTAAACCTATCCCTAACCACCACCCTAACCCAAACCTTAACCGTACCCTAACACTAAACCTAACTGTAAACCTAACCATAACCCTAACCCTAACCCTAAACCCTAACACGAACCCTGAACCTAAACCTAACCCAAACCCTAACCCTAACACTAACCCTAACCCTAACCCTAACCCAGCCCATAAACCTATACCTATCCCTAACCACCACCCTAACCCAAACCTTAACCGTACCCTAACACTAAACCTAACTGTAAACCTAACCATAACCCTAACCCTAACCCTAAACCCTAACACGAACCCTGAACCTAAACCTAACCCAAACCCTAACCCTAACACTAACCCTAAACCTAAACGTAAACCCAAACCCAAACACTAACCCTAAACCTAACCCTAACCCAAACCCTAACCCTAACCCTAACCCAAATCCAAACCCTAACCCTAACCCTAACCCTAACCCAAACCCTAACCCTAATCCTAAAGCAAACCAAACCCTAACACTAACACTAACCCTAACCCTAACCCTAACCCAAACCCAAAACGTAACCCTAAACCTAACCCTAACCCAACCCCTAAACATAACCAGAACACAAACCATAACTCTATCCCTAAACCTAACTAACCCTAACCCTAAACCTAAACCTAACCCAAACGCAAACTCTAACCCTAACCCTAACACAAACCCTAACCCTAACCTTAAACTAAACTTAACCCTAACCCAAACGCTAACCCTAACCCTAACCCAAACCCTAATCCTAACCCTTACCTTAACCCAAATCCTAAACTTATCGCAAACCCTCACCCTAAACCTAACCTAAACCCTAGCCCTAACACTAAGAGTAACCCTAACCCAAACCCAAAACCTAATCCTAACACTAACCCTAACCCTAACCCTAACACTCACCCTAACCCAAACGGAAACCCTAAACCTAACCCTAACCCTAACCCAAACCATAACCCTAATCCTAACCCTATCCCTAACCCTAAACCTAAACCTAAACCAAACGCACACCTTAACACTAACCCTAATCCAAACGCTAACCCTAACCCTAACCCTTATCCTAACCCTATCCCTAAGCCAAATCCTAACCTTATAGCAAACCCTCACCCTAAACCTAACCTAAACCCTAACCCTAAACCTAACGCTAACCCTAACTCAAACCCTAACCCTAAACCTAACACTAACCCTAACCCAAACCCAAACCCTAATCCTAACACTAACCCTAACCCTAACACTAACAATCACCCTAACCCAAACGGAAAATCTAAACCTAACCCTAACCCTAACTCAAACCGTAATCCTAACCCTAACTCTAATCCAAACTCTAACCCTAACCCTAATCCTAACCGCAACCCTAACCCAAACCATAACCCTAATCCTAATCGTAACCCTAAAACTAAACCTAACCCTAATCCAAACACTAAACCTCACCCTAACCCTAACCCTAACCCTAACCCTAACCCTAACTCAAACCCTAAACCTAACCCTAACACTAACACTAACCCTAATCCAAATCCAAACCCTAAAACTAACCCTAACCCAAACCCTAACCATAACCAGAACCCAAACCATAACTCTATCTCTAAACATAACCCTAACCCTAAACCTAACCCTCACCCAAATGCACACCCTAACCCTAACCCTAACCCAAACCCTAACCCTAACCTTAAACTAAACTTAACCATAACCCAAAGGCTAACCCTAAATCTAACCCAAACCCTAACCCTATCGCAAACCCTAACCCTAAACCTAAGCCTAAACCAAATCCTAACCCTAACCCCAACTCTAACCCTAAAACAAACCCAAACCGAAACCCTTACCCTAACCCTAACCTAAACACTAACTCTAACCCTAACCCTTATCCTAACCCTATCCCTAACCCAAATTCTAACCTTATCACAAACCCTCACCCTAAACCTAACCTAAATCCTAACCCTAACCCTAACACTAACCCTAACCCAAACCCAAACCCTAACACTAACACTCACCCTAAACCAAACGGAAACCCTAAACCTAACCCTATCCCTAACTCAAACCCTAACCCTAACCCTAACTCTAATCCAAACCCTAACCCTAACCCTAATCCTAACGCCAACCCTAACCCAAACCATAACCCTAATCCTAATAGTAACCCTAAAACTAAACCTAACCCTAACCCAAACACTAACCCTAACCCTAACCCTAACCCTAATCCTAACCCTAACCCTAACAGTAAACCTAACTCAAACCCTAAACCTAACCCTAACCCTAACCCTAACCCTAACCCTAACACAAACCCTAACCCAAACCCTAAACCTAACTCTAACCCAAATCCTAACCCTAAGCCTAACCCTAACGCAAACCCAAACCATAACCCTAACCCAAACCATAACCCTAATCCTAACCCTACCCCTAACCCTAACCCTAAACCTAAACCAAACGCACACCCTAACCCTAACCCTAATCCAAACGCTAACCCTAACCCTAACCCTTATCCTAACACTATCCCTAATCAAAACCTAACCTTATCGCAAACCCTCACCCTAAACCTAACCTAAACCTTAACTCTAAACCTAACACTAACCCTAACCCAAACCCAAATCCTAATCCTAACACTAACCCTAACCCTAACACTAACACTCACCCTAACCCAAATGGAAACCCTAAACCTAACCTTAACCCTAACTCAAACCCTAACCCTAAACCTAACTCTAATCCAAACCCTAACCCAAACACTAAACCTAACTCTAATCGTAACCCTAACCCTAACCCGAACCCAGACCCAAACACTAACCATAACCCTAACCCTAACCGTAACCAAACACTAACCCTATTTCTAAACCTAACCCTAACCCAAACATTAACACTAAACCTAAATCTAACCGAAACCCTAAGCCTAAAAATAAACCTAACCCAAACCCTAACCCTAACCCTAACCCTAACCCTATGTATAACCTCACCCGAATCCTAACCCTAACCCTAACCCTAACCAAGCCCATAAACCTAAACCTATCCCTAACCACCACCCTAACCCAAACCTTAACCGTACCCTAACACTAACCCTAACTGTAAACCTAACCATAACCCTAACCCTAACCCTAAACCCTAACACGAACCCTGAACCTAAACCTAACCCAAACCCTAACCCTAACACTAACCCTAAACCTAACCGTAACCCAAACCCAAACCCTTACCCTAACCCTAACGCTAACCCAAATCCTAACCGTAACCCTAACGCAAACCCTAACCCTATCGCAAACCCTAACCCAAAACCTAAGCCTAACCCAAATCCTAAACCTAACCCCAACCCTATCTCTAAACCAAACCGAAACCGAAACCCTAACTGTATCCCTAACCTAAACCGTAACCCTAACCCTAACACTAACCCTAACGCTAACCTAACCCTCACCCTAACCCAAACGCAAACCCTAACCCTAAACCTAACCCTAACCCAAACCCTAACCCTAACCCTAACCCAAACCATAACCCTAATACTAACCCTAACCCTAACAAAAACCCTAACCCTAACCCTAATCATAACCCTAACCCTAACACGAACCCTAACCCAAACACTAACCCTAACCCTAACCCTAACCGTAACCTAACACTAACCCTATACCTAAACCTAACCCTAACCCAAACATTAACCCTAAACCTAAACCTAACCCAAACCCTAAGCCTAAACCTAAACCTAACCCAAACCCTAACCCTATCCCTAAACCAAATCCTAAACTTATCGCAAACCCTCACCCTAAACGTAACCTAAATCCTAACCCTAACCCTAACACTAACCCTAACCCAAACCCAAACCCTAATCCTAACACTAACCCTAACCCTAACACTAACACTCACCCTAACCCAAACGGAAACCCTAAACCTAACCCTATCCCTAACTCAAACCCTAACCCTAACCCTAATCCTAACCCCAACCCTAACCCAAACCATAACCCTAATCCTAATAGTAACCCTAAAACTAAACCTAACCCTAACCCAAACACTAACCCTAACCCTAACACTAGCCCTAACCCTAACTGTAACACTAACTCAAACCCTAAACCTAAACCTAACCCTAACCCTAACCCTAACCCTAACCCAAACCCAAACACTAACCCTAACCCTAACCCTAATCCAAACCCTAACCCTAACCCTAATCCTAACCCAAATCCAAACCCTAACCCTAACCCTAACCCTAACCCTAACCCTAATCCTAACGCAAACCAAACCCTAACACTAACACTAACCCTAACCCTAACCCTAACCCAAACCCAAAACCTAACCCTAAACCTAACCCTAACCCAACCCCTAAACATAACCAGAACACAAACCATAACTCTATCCGTAAACCTAACCCTAACCCTAAACCTAACCCTAACCCAAACGCAAACCCTAACCCTAACCCTAACCCAAACCCTAACCCTAACCTTAAACTAAACTTAACCCTAACCCAAACGCTAACCCTAACCCTAACCCTAACCCTAATCCTAACCCTTACTTTAACCCAAATCCTAAACTTATCGCAAACCCTCACCCTAAACCTAACCTAAACCCTAACCCTAACACTAAGACTAACCCTAACCCAAACCCAAACCCTAATCCTAACACTAACCCTAACCCTAACCCTAACACTCACCCTAACCCAAACGGAAACCCTAAACCTAACCCTAACCCTAACCCAAACCATAACCCTAATCCTAACCCTATCCCTAACCCTAAACCTAAACCTAAACCAAACGCACACCTTAACACTAACCCTAATCCAAACGCTAACCCTAACCCTAACCCTTATCCTAACCCTTTCCCTAAGCCAAATCCTAACCTTATCGCAAACCCTCACCCTAAACCTAACCTAAACCCTAACCCTAAACCTAACACTAACCCTAACCCAAACCCTAACCCTAAACCTAACACTAAGGCTAACCCAAACCCAAACCCTAATCCTAACACTAACCCTAACCCTAACACTAACACTCACCCTAACCCAAACGGAAAATCTAAACCTAACCTTAACCCTAACTCAAACCCTAACCCTAACCCTACTCTAATCCAAACCCTAACCCTAACCCTAATCCTAACCGCAACCCTAACCCAAACCATAACCCTAATCCTAATCGTAACCCTAAAACTAAACCTAACCCTAATCCAAACAGTAAACCTCACCCTAACCCTAACCCTAACCCTAACCCTAACCCTAACTCAAACCCTAAACCTAACCCTAACTCTAACCCTAACACTAACCCTAACCCTAATTAAAATCCAAACCCTGAAACTAACCCTAACCCAAACCCTAACCATAACCAGAACCCAAACCATAACTCTATCTCTAAACATAACCCTAACCCTAAACCTAAGCCTCACCCAAATGCACACCCTAACCCTAACCCTAACCCTAACCCAAACCCTAACCCTAACCTTAAACTAAACTTAACCATAACCCAAACGCTAACCCTAAATCTAACCCAAACCCTAACCCTATCGCAAACCCTAACCCTAAACCTAAGCCTAAACCAAATCCTAACCCTAACCCCAACTCTAACCCTAAAACAAACCGAAACCGAAACCCTTACCCTAACCCTAAAGTAAACACTAACCCTAACCCTAACCCTTATCCTAACCCTATCCCTAACCCAAATCCTAACCTTATCGCAAACCCTCACCCTAAACCTAACCTAAATCCTAACCCTAACCCTAACACTAACCCTAACCCAAACCCAAACCCTAATCCTAACACTAACCCTAACCCTAACACTAACACTCACCCTAAACCAAAGGGAAACCCTAAACCTAACCCTATCCCTTACTCAAACCCTAACCCTAACCCTAACTCTAATCCAAACGCTAACCCTAACCCTAATGCTAACCCCAACCCTAACCCAAACCATAACCCTAATCCTAATAGTAACCCTAAAACTAAACCAAACCCTAACCAAACACTAACCCTAACCCTAACCCTAACCCTAACCCTAACCGTAAACCTAACTCAAACCCTAAACCTAACCCTAACCCTAACCCTAACCCTAACCCTAACACAAACACTAACACTAACCCTAAACCTAACACAAACCCTAACCCAAACCCTACCCCTAACTCTAACCCAAATCCTAACCCTAACCCTAACCCTAACGCAAACCCAAACCCTAACCCTAACCCAAACCATAACCCTAATCCTAACCCTACCCCTAACCCTAACCCTAAACCTAAAACAAACGCACACCCTAACCCTAACCCTAATCCAAACGCTAACCCTAACCTTAAACTAAACTTAACCATAACCCAAAGGCTAACCCTAAATCTAACCCAAACCCTAACCCTATCGCAAACCCTAACCCTAAACCTAAGCCTAAACCAAATCCTAACCCTAACCCCAACTCTAACCCTAAAACAAACCCAAACCGAAACCCTTACCCTAACCCTAACCTAAACACTAACTCTAACCCTAACCCTTATCCTAACCCTATCCCTAACCCAAATTCTAACCTTATCACAAACCCTCACCCTAAACCTAACCTAAATCCTAACCCTAACCCTAACACTATCCCTAACCCAAACCCAAACCCTAACACTGTGGGGAGAAATAAAGATGGCATCCTGCTGCTGCTTCCTCCTAGAGCCAGGAGGTTGCCAAGGTTACAGGAAGGAAGTATGACTGGTTGCTAAAAGCATGCAGGCCTTGTGACCTGCGTGTGATGTTTACCATGATTGGAGGCTCGCCGCCCACGACTTGACCTTTTAGGTGATTGGCTAAGCTAGGGGATATAAAAGGAGAAGAAGCCCAGGAAGAGAGAGTTAGAGTTAGAGTTGTAGTTAGTTAGTTAGTTCGAGTTACTGTTGGAGAGTTCAGGTTGCTATCAGTTAGTTGGAGTTGCTGTCTGGGGGAAGAGTTGCTGTCTTGAAAGAAGGACTGAATAAAACTGCTTGCAACCGGTATGTCTGGAGTGCGGTTTTTCCTTGCCGGTCGAGGGCCACAACAGATGGTGCCGTGACTCGGATCGATGACTCGGATCGGTGAGTAAGCTAAGAGTACTTAATAAGCCTGTTACGACAGGGAAGGGCCCATAATCATTAGCTGAGATAGTCCCAGGGAGCCGCGGAAAAGCGGGACACGTACGTGAGGTTCGCGGGGAAAGCGACTAGCCCAGGAAGTCATGGGGAATTTAAATTAATAAGGATTCTTTCAATGTTAATTATAAGTTTTATTGCATTGAGGTCAAAAAATGCAAGAAATCATTTCAATGTTTTTAAATGAGGTTTATTTTATGCCCTAGTATGTGGTCAGCTTTGGAGAAAGATCTGACAGTACTGAACAAAATGTGTACTCTTTGGTATTTAGATAGGATATTCAGTAGATGCCTGTTAGGTAGGTTCATTTTAAGTAAGATGTCTCTCTGTTTATTTTCTTTCCTGTTGAACTGTCTAATGGAGTTTGAGTGTCTGGAAAAATTTTACTGTAAATTTATCTGGGTCTCAGCTTTTATCATTCCAGAGGTTTTTGTATTACTCTTACAATTTCTTTATGTGTTATGGGTGGTCAGGAGCCATTTTTTTTGTTGTTTATGTGTTGAGGTAAAACATTCCAACCTGCAGGGGAGCTCATTAAGCTCAGGAAGTAAACAAGTCAGGAGCTTCAGGAAGTCCCTGAAACTGACCAGGTTCACTAATTTGACTTCCTGCCTAAATTCCTGTGCTCTAATTAAAGGTAAAAATAGAATAAGCAAAACAAAGTTGGAGCCTCAGTATTTCAGAGTCTATTCAGATAGAAAAGGTTCAAAAAAAAAAAAAAAAAAAAAAAAAAAAAAAAAAAGACAAATGCAAATGGATCTGGGATTGAAACTCAAATGTAGGAGGAAAGTAAAACTAAGCCTTCAGATCTGTTGGAGGGGCCAGCTTTTGTGGAACCTCAAATCAAACAGTTCCTCAAGAGTCTTTAGATCCCAAAGGAAAAGAGGAGAGAGAAAAGGAAGCTGTTAAATATCTGAGAGAAAAAGATTTTAACAGTTGTTTTCATCCCTACTAAGTAATTGCTGAACTGGACAGCTCTTCTGTCCCATGTAAACCACTGAGTTTAAAAGAGTCAAAACCTGTTATGGGATAAGGCTGGCCACCTTATCCTATAACAAATAAAAGAGAAAAACAATACAGCCTCAGTGCAAGGACATTGTACTGTTGAGAATAACTAAGGGATGAACTAATTTCAACAAAATACTATTCATTTTCCTCCTATACTCAAGGTAGCACTGGTGTCCGGTTTAAATGTTATTCTAACTAAAACTAAGCATTTCAAGTTTTTGTTAACAGGAGAGTCATATACCATACAGTATAGAATATGTAACTGGAGGCCTCCAAGAGATCATAATAATCTAAAAATCTCCTGGGCCACAGGCGTTTAATCACATGTCCTAATCCTATTCTTTTTATAAAAAATTTGCTATTACCCACATTACTAACATCCCCTATAATCCTACAGGTCAAAGTGTGGTCGAGGGAGCACACGCTACAATTAAAACCCTTCTTATAAAACAAAAAGGGGGAGTAGAAGCCAAACTATACCCACAGAGTAATTTTTTAAAGCTGGATGCTTTTGGCCTATCCACAGCTGAGCATCATGCCCCAGGCCATGACTCCCCACGTGAATATGTTAGATGGAGGGATGTCATAACAAACAATGGAAGGGCCCGCATCCGGTCTTACGCCGGACGCGAGGAGCTGTTTGTGTTTTTCCGCAGGATGCAGATGCTCCAGTATGGATTCCTGATAGACTGGTGAAAACAGTAAAAGAATATTCGGAAAAAGACAACGCAGATGACCTGACTGAAAATGGCAAGGATCTTCGTGATGGCACAACGTAGTTTTGCAGAGGAGCTGGAGTTGTGGGCTGTGGCCAAGGCGTGGCCGGTCCCACTACCGGTTACCAACAGTTCCTCCCTGCTGCCACCCATCTTCGCCACCAATGGGTAAAGAAGAATCTTATGGAATGGACGATTGAGTTGCCCGGAACAGTACTATGGCAGTTCAACAGGCCATGAACCTTCACTCAAAGACAGGACTGCTGTTAGTTAGTACTTAATTCTGGCTCATGGACAACGCTTATGTGTTAAACCTTCCTGGGCTTTGTGTTACTCCTTTATTTGTTGATAATGCCTTTAAGGCATTAAATTTGTCCCAACAAATTGGTTGTATGCTAGGTCCTAACGGATCCTGGTCATATAACCTTTATTGACCAATGGACCAAATGGATCAGGCAAGGATTCTCGTTTGCCAAGCAGTGGGCCGAAATGAATAACTTAAAAATAATCGTTGTCCTCCTGGTAACAGTTGGCTTCAAAAACAGCAGTAGGCTTTTCCGGCACACGCCATCTTAGCTCTCCATCACCATGATTCCCCAGAAGTATGGCTCACTATGCTGGACCGGTAGTCAGTGACGGGTAAGCACCCGGTAATGCTCTACCAACCTAAGACAGGTCCCTTAGCCGGAGGGGTAGCCGATGACGGGTAAGGAGATGCAAAACCCGGGGCGCCTAAGACAGGCACGGTCCCTTAGAAAAACAAAAAGGGGGAATTGTGGGGAGAAATAAAGATGGCATCCTGCTGCTGCTTCCTCCTAGAGCCAGGAGGTTGCCAAGGTTACAGGAAGGAAGTATGACTGGTTGCTAAAAGCATGCAGGCCTTGTGACCTGCGTGTGATGTTTACCATGATTGGAGGCTCGCCGCCCACGACTTGACCTTTTAGGTGATTGGCTAAGCTAGGGGATATAAAAGGAGAAGAAGCCCAGGAAGAGAGAGTTAGAGTTAGAGTTGTAGTTAGTTAGTTAGTTCGAGTTACTGTTGGAGAGTTCAGGTTGCTATCAGTTAGTTGGAGTTGCTGTCTGGGGGAAGAGTTGCTGTCTTGAAAGAAGGACTGAATAAAACTGCTTGCAACCGGTATGTCTGGAGTGCGGTTTTTCCTTGCCGGTCGAGGGCCACAACATAACACTAACACTCACCCTAAACCAAACGGAAACCCTAAACCTAACCCTATCCCTAACTCAAACCCTAACCCTAACCCTAACTCTAATCCAAACCCTAACCCTAACCCTAATCCTAACGCCAACCCTAACCCAAACCATAACCCTAATCCTAATAGTAACCCTAAAACTAAACCTAACCCTAACCCAAACACTAACCCTAACCCTAACCCTAACCCTAATCCTAACCCTAACCCTAACAGTAAACCTAACTCAAACCCTAAACCTAACCCTAACCCTAACCCTAACCCTAACACAAACCCTAACCCAAACCCAAAACCTAACTCTAACCCAAATCCTAACCCTAAGCCTAACCCTAACGCAAACCCAAACCATAACCCTAACCCAAACCATAACCCTAATCCTAACCCTACCCCTAACCCTAACCCTAAACCTAAACCAAACGCACACCCTAACCCTAACCCTAATCCAAACGCTAACCCTAACCCTAACCCTTATCCTAACACAATCCCTAACCCAAAACCTAACCTTATCGCAAACCCTCACCCTAAACCTAACCTAAACCTTAACTCTAAACCTAACACTAACCCTAACCCAAACCCAAATCCTAATCCTAACACTAACCCTAACCCTAACACTAACACTCACCCTAACCCAAATGGAAACCCTAAACCTAACCTTAACCCTAACTCAAACCCTAACCCTAAACCTAACTCTAATCCAAACCCTAACCCAAACACTAAACCTAACCCTAATCATAACCCTAACCCTAACCCGAACCCTAACCCAAACACTAACCCTAACCCTAACCCTAACCGTAACCTAACACTAACCCTATACCTAAACCTAACCCTAACCCAAACATTAACCCTAAACCTAAACCTAACCGAAACCCTAAGCCTAAAAATAAACCTAACCCAAACCCTAACCCTAACCCTAACCCTAACCCTATGTATAACCTCACCCGAATCCTAACCCTAACCCTAACCCTAAACAAGCCCATAAACCTAAACCTATCCCTAACCACCACCCTAACCCAAACCTTAACCGTACCCTAACACTAAACCTAACTGTAAACCTAACCATAACCCTAACCCTAACCCTAAACCCTAACACGAACCCTGAACCTAAACCTAACCCAAACCCTAACCCTAACACTAACCCTAAACCTAACCCTAACCCAGCCCATAAACCTAAACCTATCCCTAACCAACACCCTAACCCAAACCTTAACCGTACCCTAACACTAACCCTAACTGTAAACCTAACCATAACCCTAACCCTAACCCTAAACCCTAACACGAACCCTGAACCTAAACCTAACCCAAACCCTAACACTAACACTAACCCTAAACCTAACCGTAACCCAAACCCAAACCCTTACCCTAACCCTAACGCTAACCCAAATCCTAACCGTAACCCTAACGCAAACCCTAACCCTATCGCAAACCCTAACCCAAAACCTAAGCCTAACCCAAATCCTAAACCTAACCCCAACCCTATCTCTAAACCAAACCGAAACCGAAACCCTAACTGTATCCCTAACCTAAACCCTAACCCTAACCCTAACACTAACCCTAACGCTAACCTAACCCTCACCCTAACCCAAACGCAAACCCTAACCCTAAACCTAACCCTAACCCAAACCCTAACCCTAACCCTAACCCTAACCCTAACACTAACCCTAAACCAAACCCAAACCCTAATCCTAACACTAACCATAACCCTAACATTAACAATCACCCTAACCCAAACGGAAACCCTAAAGCTAACCCTATCCCTAAATCAAACCCTAACCCTAACCCTAACTCTAAACCAAACCCTAACCCTAACCCTAATCCTAACCCCAACCCTAACCCAAACCATAACCGTAATCCTAATAGTAACCCTAAAACTAAACCTAACCCTAACCCAAACACTAACCCTAACCCTAACACTAGCCCTAACCCTAACCGTAACCCTAACTCAAACCCTAAACCTAAACCTAACTCTAACCCTAACCCTAACCCTAACCCAAACCCAAACACTAACCCTAACCCTAACCCTAATCCAAACCCTAACCCTAACCCTAACCCAAATCCAAACCCTAACCCTAACCCTAACCCTAACCCTAACCCTAATCCTAACGCAAACCAAACCCTAACACTAACACTAACCCTAACCCTAACCCTAACCCAAACCCAAAACCTAACCCTAAACCTAACCCTAACCCAACCCCTAAACATAACCAGAACACAAACCATAACTCTATCCGTAAACCTAACCCTAACCATAAACCTA
The DNA here is from genome assembly GCA_035773235.1 of Eospalax fontanierii. NCBI lineage: Eukaryota > Metazoa > Chordata > Mammalia > Rodentia > Spalacidae > Eospalax > Eospalax fontanierii. The sequence continues at coordinate 6,765,516 of JAJHUQ010000032.1, read as the reverse complement.
AACCTAACCCAAACGCAAACCCTAACCCTAACCCTAACCCAAACCCTAACCCTAACCTTAAACTAAACTTAACCCTAACCCAAACGCTAACCCTAACCCTAACCCTAACCCTAATCCTAACCCTTACTTTAACCCAAATCCTAAACTTATCGCAAACCCTCACCCTAAACCTAACCTAAACCCTAACCCTAACACTAAGACTAACCCTAACCCAAACCCAAACCCTAATCCTAACACTAACCCTAACCCTAACCCTAACACTCACCCTAACCCAAACGGAAACCCTAAACCTAACCCTAACCCTAACCCAAACCATAACCCTAATCCTAACCCTATCCCTAACCCTAAACCTAAACCTAAACCAAACGCACACCTTAACACTAACCCTAATCCAAACGCTAACCCTAACCCTAACCCTTATCCTAACCCTTTCCCTAAGCCAAATCCTAACCTTATCGCAAACCCTCACCCTAAACCTAACCTAAACCCTAACCCTAAACCTAACACTAACCCTAACCCAAACCCTAACCCTAAACCTAACACTAACCCTAACCCAAACCCAAACCCTAATCCTAACACTAACCCTAACCCTAACACTAACACTCACCCTAACCCAAACGGAAAATCTAAACCTAACCCTAACCCTAACTCAAACCCTAACCCTAACCCTACTCTAATCCAAACCCTAACCCTAACCCCAATCCTAACCGCAACCCTAATCCAAACCATAACCCTAATCCTAATCGTAACCCTAAAACTAAACCTAACCCTAATCCAAACAGTAAACCTCACCCTAACCCTAACCCTAACCCTAACCCTAACCCTAACTCAAACCCTAAACCTAACCCTAACTCTAACCCTAACACTAACCCTAACCCTAATTAAAATCCAAACCCTGAAACTAACCCTAACCCAAACCCTAACCATAACCAGAACCCAAACCATAACTCTATCTCTAAACATAACCCTAACCCTAAACCTAAGCCTCACCCAAATGCACACCCTAACCCTAACCCTAACCCTAACCCAAACCCTAACCCTAACCTTAAACTAAACTTAACCATAACCCAAACGCTAACCCTAAATCTAACCCAAACCCTAACCCTATCGCAAACCCTAACCCTAAACCTAAGCCTAAACCAAATCCTAACCCTAACCCCAACTCTAACCCTAAAACAAACCGAAACCGAAACCCTTACCCTAACCCTAAAGTAAACACTAACCCTAACCCTAACACTTATCCTAACCCTATCCCTAACCCAAATCCTAACCTTATCGCAAACCCTCACCCTAAACCTAACCTAAATCCTAACCCTAACCCTAACACTAACCCTAACCCAAACCCAAACCCTAATCCTAACACTAACCCTAACCCTAACACTAACACTCACCCTAAACCAAAGGGAAACCCAAAACCTAACCCTATCCCTTACTCAAACCCTAACCCTAACCCTAACTCTAATCCAAACGCTAACCCTAACCCTAATGCTAACCCCAACCCTAACCCAAACCATAACCCTAATCCTAATAGTAACCCTAAAACTAAACCAAACCCTAACCAAACACTAACCCTAACCCTAACCCTAACCCTAACACTAACCCTAACCGTAAACCTAACTCAAACCCTAAACCTAACCCTAACCCTAACCCTAACCCTAACCCTAACACAAACACTAACACTAACCCTAACCCAACACAAACCCTAACCCAAACCCTAACCCTAACTCTAACCCAAATCCTAACCCTAACCCTAACCCTAACGCAAACCCAAACCCTAACCCTAACCCAAACCATAACCCTAATCCTAACCCTACCCCTAACCCTAACCCTAAACCTAAACCAAACGCACACCCTAACCCTAACCCTAATCCAAACGCTAACCCTAACCTTAAACTAAACTTAACCATAACCCAAAGGCTAACCCTAAATCTAACCCAAACCCTAACCCTATCGCAAACCCTAACCCTAAACCTAAGCCTAAACCAAATCCTAACCCTAACCCCAACTCTAACCCTAAAACAAACCCAAACCGAAACCCTTACCCTAACCCTAACCTAAACACTAACTCTACCCCTAACCCTTATCCTAACCCTATCCCTAACCCAAATTCTAACCTTATCACAAACCCTCACCCTAAACCTAACCTAAATCCTAACCCTAACCCTAACACTATCCCTAACCCAAACCCAAACCCTAACACTAACACTCACCCTAAACCAAACGGAAACCCTAAACCTAACCCTATCCCTAACTCAAACCCTAACCCTAACCCTAACTCTAATCGAAACCCTAACCCTAACCCTAATCCTAACGCCAACCCTAACCCAAACCATAACCCTAATCCTAATAGTAACCCTAAAACTAAACCTAACCCTAACCCAAACACTAACCCTAACCCTAACCCTAACCCTAATCCTAACCCTAACCCTAACAGTAAACCTAACTCAAACCCTAAACCTAACCCTAACCCTAACCCTAACCCTAACCCTAACCCTAACACAAACCCTAACCCAAACCCTAAACCTAACTCTAACCCAAATCCTAACCCTAAGCCTAACCCTAACGCAAACCCAAACCATAACCCTAACCCAAACCATAACCCTAATCCTAACCCTACCCCTAACCCTAACCCTAAACCTTAAACAAACGCACACCCTAACCCTATCCCTTACCAAACGCTAACCCTTACCCTAACCCTTATCCCAACACAATCCCTAACCCAGACTCTTACCTAATCGCAAACCCTCACCCTAAACCTAACCTAAACCTTAACTCTAAACCTAACACTAACCCTAACCCAAACCCAAATCCTAATCCTAACACTAACCCTAACCCTAACACTAACACTCACCCTAACCCAAATGGAAACCCTAAACCTAACCTTAACCCTAACTCAAACCCTAACCCTAAACCTAACTCTAATCCAAACCCTAACCCAAACACTAAACCTAACCCTAATCGTAACCCTAACCCTAACCCGAACCCTAACCCAAACACTAACCCTAACCCTAACCCTAACCGTAACCTAACACTAACCCTATACCTAAACCTAACCCTAACCCAAACATTAACCCTAAACCTAAACCTAACCGAAACCCTAAGCCTAAAAATAAACCTAACCCAAACCCTAACCCTAACCCTAACCCTAACCCTATGTATAACCTCACCCGAATCCTAACCCTAACCCTAACCCTAACCAAGCCCATAAACCTAAACCTATCCCTAACCACCACCCTAACCCAAACCTTAACCGTACCCTAACACTAAACCTAACTGTAAACCTAACCATAACCCTAACCCTAACCCTAAACCCTAAGACGAACCCTGAACCTAAACCTAACCCAAACCCTAACCCTAACACTAACCCTAAACCTAACCCTAACCCAGCCCATAAACCTAAACCTATCCCTAACCACCACCCTAACCCAAACCTTAACCGTACCCTAACACTAACCCTAACTGTAAACCTAACCATAACCCTAACCCTAACCCTAAACCCTAACACGAACCCTGAACCTAAACCTAACCCAAACCCTAACACTAACACTAACCCTAAACCTAACCGTAACCCAAACCCAAACCCTTACCCTAACCATAACGCTAACCCAAATCCTAACCGTAACCCTAACGCAAACCCTAACCCTATCGCAAACCCTAACCCAAAACCTAAGCCTAACCCAAATCCTAAACCTAACCCCAACCCTATCTCTAAACCAAACCGAAACCGAAACCCTAACTGTATCCCTAACCTAAACCCTAACCCTAACCCTAACACTAACCCTAACGCTAACCTAACCCTCACCCTAAACCAAACGCAAACCCTAACCCTAAACCTAACCCTAACCCAAACCCTAACCCTAACCCTAACCCTAACACTAACCCTAAACCAAACCCAAACCCTAATCCTAACACTAACCATAACCCTAACATTAACACTCACCCTAACCCAAACGGAAACCCTAAACCTAACCCTATCCTTAACTCAAACCCTAACCCTAACCCTAACTCTAATCCAAACCCTAACCCTAACCCTAATCCTAACCCCAACCCTAACCCAAACCATAACCGTAATCCTAATAGTAACCCTAAAACTAAACCTAACCCTAACCCAAACACTAACCCTAACCCTAACACTAGCCCTAACCCTAACCGTAACCCTAACTCAAACCCTAAACCTAAACCTAACCCTAACCCTAACCCTAACCCTAACCCAAACCCAAACACTAACCCTAACCCTAACCCTAATCCAAACCCTAACCCTAACCCTAACCCAAATCCAAACCCTAACCCTAACCCTAACCCTAACCCTAACCCTAATAATAACGCAAACCAAACCCTAACACTAACACTAACCCTAACCCTAACCCTAACCCAAACCCAAAACCTAACCCTAAACCTAACCCTAACCCATCCCCTAAACATAACCAGAACACAAACCATAACTCTATCCGTAAACCTAACCCTAACCCTAAACCTAACCCTAACCCAAACGCAAACCCTAACCCTAACCCTAACCCAAACCCTAACCCTAACCTTAAACTAAACTTAACCCTAACCCAAACGCTAACCCTAACCCTAACCCTAATCCTAACCCTTACTTTAACCCAAATCCTAAACTTATCGCAAACCCTCACCCTAAACCTAACCTAAACCCTAACCCTAACACTAAGACTAACCCTAACCCAAACCCAAACCCTAATCCTAACACTAACCCTAACCCTAACCCTAACACTCACCCTAACCCAAACGGAAACCCTAAACCTAACCCTAACCCTAACCCAAACCATAACCCTAATCCTAACCCTATCCCTAACCCTAAACCTAAACCTAAACCAAACGCACACCTTAACACTAACCCTAATCCAAACGCTAACCCTAACCCTAACCCTTATCCTAACCCTTTCCCTAAGCCAAATCCTAACCTTATCGCAAGCCCTCACCCTAAACCTAACCTAAACCCTAAGCCTAGTCCTAACACTAACCCGAACCCAAACCCTCAGCCTAAACCTAACACTAACCCTAACCCAAACCCAAACCCTAATCCTAACACTAACCCTAACCCTAACACTAACACTCACCCTAACCCAAACGGAAAATCTAAACCTAACCCTAACCCTAACTCAAACCCTAACCCTAACCCTACTCTAATCCAAACCCTAACCCTAACCCTAATCCTAACCGCAACCCTAACCCAAACCATAACCCTAATCCTAATCGTAACCCTAAAACTAAACCTAACCCTAATCCAAACAGTAAACCTCACCCTAACCCTAATCCTAACCCTAACCCTAACCCTAACTCAAACCCTAAACCTAACCCTAACTCTAACCCTAACACTAACCCTAACCCTAATTAAAATCCAAACCCTGAAACTAACCCTAACCCAAACCCTAACCATAACCAGAACCCAAACCATAACTCTATCTCTAAACATAACCCTAACCCTAAACCTAAGCCTCACCCAAATGCGCACCCTAACCCTAACCCTAACCCTAACCCAAACCCTAACCTTAACCTTAAACTAAACTTAACCATAACCCAAACGCTAACCCTAAATCTAACCCAAACCCTAACCCTATCGCAAACCCTAACCCTAAACCTAAGCCTAAACCAAATACTAACCGTAACCCCAACTCTAACCCTAAAACAATCCGAAACCGAAACCCTTACCCTAACCCTAAAGTAAACACTAACCCTAACCCTAACCCTTATCCTAACCCTATCCCTAACCCAAATCCTAACCTTATCGCAAACCCTCACCCTAAAACTAACCTAAATCCTAACCCTAACCCTAACACTAACCCTAACCCAAACCCAAACCCTAATCCTAACACTAACCCTAACCCTGACACTAACACTCACCCTAAACCAAACGGAAACCCTAAACCTAACCCTATCCCTAACTCAAACCCTAACCCTAACCCTAACTCTAATCCAAACCCTAACCCTAACACTAATCCTAACCCCAACCCTAACCCAAACCATAACCCTAATCCTAATACTAACCCTAAAACTAAACCTAACCCTAACCCAAACACTAACCCTAACCCTTACCCTAACCCTAACCCTAACCGTAAACCTAACTCAAAACATAAACCTAACCCTAACCCTAACCCTAAACCTAACCCTAACACAAACACTAACACTAACCCTAAACCTAACACAAACCCTAACCCAAACCCTAACCCTAACTCTAACCCAAATCCTAACCCTAACCCTAACCCTAACACAAACCCAAACCCTAACCCTAACCCAAACCATAACCCTAATCCTAACCCTAACCCTAACCCTAACCCTAAACCTAAACCAAACGCACACCCTAACCCTAACCCTAATCCAAACGCTAACCCTAACCCTAACCCTTATCCTAACACTATCCCTAACCCAAAACCTAACCTTATCGCAAACCCTCACCCTAGACTTAAGCTAAACCTTAACTCTAAACCAAACACTAACCTTAACCCAAACCCAAATCCTAATCCTATCACTTACCCTAACCCTAACACTAACACTCACCCTAACCCACACGGAAACCCTAAACCTAACCCTAACCCTAACTCAAACCCTAACCCTAAACCTAACTCTAATCCAAACCCTAACCCAAACCCTAAACCTAACCCTAATCGTAACCCTAACCCTAACCCGAACCCTAACCCAAACACTAACCCTAACCCTAACCCTAACCCTAACCGTAACCTAACATTAACCCTATACCTAAACCTAACCCTAACCCAAACATTAACCCTAAACCTAAACCTAACCCAAACCCTAAGCCTAAACCTAAACCTAACCCAAACCCTAACCCTAACACTAACCCTAACCCTATGTATAACCTCAACCGAATCCTAACCCTAACCCTAACCCTAAACAAGCCCATAAACCTAAACCTATCCCTAACCACCACCCTAACCCAAACCTTAACCGTACCCTAACACTAAACCTAACTGTAAACCTAACCATAACCCTAACCCTAACCCTAAACCCTAACACGAACCCTGAACCTAAACCTAACCCAAACCCTAACCCTAACACTAACCCTAACCCTAACCCTAACCCAGCCCATAAACCTATACCTATCCCTAACCACCACCCTAACCCAAACCTTAACCGTACCCTAACACTAAACCTAACTGTAAACCTAACCATAACCCTAACCCTAACCCTAAACCCTAACACGAACCCTGAACGTAAACCTAACCCAAACCCTAACCCTAACACTAACCCTAAACCTAAACGTAAACCCAAACCCAAACACTAACCCTAACCCTAACCCTAACCCAAACCCTAACCCTAACCCTAACCCAAATCCAAACCCTAACCCTAACCCTAACCCTAACCCTAACCCTAACCCTAATCCTAAAGCAAACCAAACCCTAACACTAACACTAACCCTAACCCTAACCCTAACCCAAACCCAAAACGTAACCCTAAACCTAACCCTAACCCAACCCCTAAACATAACCAGAACACAAACCATAACTCTATCCCTAAACCTAACTAACCCTAACCCTAAACCTAAACCTAACCCAAACGCAAACTCTAACCCTAACCCTAACACAAACCCTAACCCTAACCTTAAACTAAACTTGACCCTAACCCAAACGCTAACCCTAACCCTAACCCAAACCCTAATCCTAACCCTTACCTTAACCCAAATCCTAAACTTATCGCAAAACCTCACCCTAAACCTAACCTAAACCCTAGCCCTAACACTAAGAGTAACCCTAACCCAAACCCAAAACCTAATCCTAACACTAACCCTAACCCTAACCCTAACACTCACCCTAACCCAAACGGAAACCCTAAACCTAACCCTAACCCTAACCCAAACCATAACCCTAATCCTAACCCTATCCCTAACCCTAAACCTAAACCTAAACCAAACGCACACCTTAACACTACCCCTAATCCACACGCCTACCCTAACCCTAACCCTTATCCTAACCCTATCCCTAAGCCAAATCCTAACCTTATAGCAAACCCTCACCATAAACCTAACCTAAACCCTAACCCTAAACCTAACGCTAACCCTAACCCAAACCCTAACCCTAAACCTAACACTAACCCTAACCCAAACCCAAACCCTAATCCTAACACTAACCCTAACCCTAACACTAACAATCACCCTAACCCAAACGGAAAATCTAAACCTAACCCTAACCCTAACTCAAACCGTAATCCTAACCCTAACTCTAATCCAAACTCTAACCCTAACCCTAATCCTAACCGCAACCCTAACCCAAACCATAACCCTAATCCTAATCGTAACCCTAAAACTAAACCTAACCCTAATCCAAACACTAAACCTCACCCTAACCCTAACCCTAACCCTAACCCTAACCCTAACTCAAACCCTAAACCTAACCCTAACACTAACACTAACCCTAATCCAAATCCTAACCATAAAACTAACCCTAACCCAAACCCTAACCATAACCAGAACCCAAACCATAACTCTATCTCAAAACATAACCCAACCCTAAACCTAACCCTCACCCAAATGCACACCCTAACCCTAACCCTAACCCAAACCCTAACCCTAACCTTAAACTAAACTTAACCATAACCCAAAGGCTAACCCTAAATCTAACCCAAACCCTAACCCTATCGCAAACCCTAACCCTAAACCTAAGCCTAAACCAAATCCTAACCCTAACCCCAACTCTAACCCTAAAACAAACCCAAACCGAAACCCTTACCCTAACCCTAACCTAAACACTAACTCTAAACCTAACCCTTATCCTAAACCTATCCCTAACCCAAATTCTAACCTTATCACAAACCCTCACCCTAAACCTAACCTAAATCCTAACCCTAACCCTAACACTAACCCTAACCCAAACCCAAACCCTAACACTAACACTCACCCTAAACCAAACGGAAACCCTAAACCTAACCCTATCCCTAACTCAAACCCTAACCCTAACCCTAACTCTAATCCAAACCCTAACCCTAACCCTAATCCTAACGCCAACCCTAACCCAAACCATAACCCTAATCCTAATAGTAACCCTAAAACTAAACCTAACCCTAACCCAAACACTAACCCTAACCCTAACCCTAACCCTAATCCTAACCCTAACCCTAACAGTAAACCTAACTCAAACCCTAAACCTAACCCTAACCCTAACCCTAACCCTAACCCTAACACAAACCCTAACCCAAACCCTAACCCTAACTCTAACCCAAATCCTAACCCTAAGCCTAACCCTAACGCAAACCCAAACCATAACCCTAACCCAAACCATAACCCTAATCCTAACCCTACCCCTAACCCTAACCCTAAACCTAAACCAAACGCACACCCTAACCCTAACCCTAATCCAAACGCTAACCCTAACCCTAACCCTTATCCTAACACTATCCCTAATCAAAACCTAACCTTATCGCAAACCCTCACCCTATACCTAACCTAAACCTTAACTCTAAACCTAACACTAACCCTAACCCAAACCCAAATCCTAATCCTAACACTAACCCTAACCCTAACACTAACACTCACCATAACCCAAATGGAAACCCTAAACCTAACCTTAACCCTAACTCAAACCCTAACCCTAAACCTAACTCTAATCCAAACCCTAACCCAAACACTAAACCTAACTCTAATCGTAACCCTAACCCTAACCCGAACCCTAACCCAAACACTAACCCTATCCCTAACCCTGACCGTAACCAAACACTAACCCTATACCTACACCTAACGCTTACCCAAACATTAACACTAAACCTAAACCTAACCGAAACCCTAAGCCTAAAAATAAACCTAACCCAAACCCTAACCCTAACCCTAACCCTAACCCTATGTATAACCTCACCCGAATCCTAACCCTAACCCTAACCCTAACCAAGCCCATAAACCTAAACCTATCCCTAACCACCACCCTAACCCAAACCTTAACCGTACCCTAACACTAAACCTAACTGTAAACCTAACCATAACCCTAACCCTAACCCTAAACCCTAACACGAACCCTGAACCTAAACCTAACCCAAACCCTAACCCTAACACTAACCCTAAACCTAACCCTAACCCAGCCCATAAACCTAAACCTATCCCTAACCACCACCCTAACCCAAACCTTAACCGTACCCTAACACTAACCCTAACTGTAAACCTTACAATAACCCTAACCCTAACCCTAAACCCTAACACGAACCCTGAACCTAAACCTAACCCAAACCCTAACCCTAACACTAACCCTAAACCTAACCGTAACCCAAACCCAAACCCTTACCCTAACCCTAACGCTAACCCAAATCCTAACCGTAACCCTAACGCAAACCCTAACCCTATCGCAAACCCTAACCCAAAACCTAAGCCTAACCCAAATCCTAAACCTAACCCCAACCCTATCTCTAAACCAAACCGAAACCGAAACCCTAACTGTATCCCTAACCTAAACCGTAACCCTAACCCTAACACTAACCCTAACGCTAACCTAACCCTCACCCTAACCCAAACGCAAACCCTAACCCTAAACCTAACCCTAACCCAAACCCTAACCCTAACCCTAACCCTAACACTAACCCTAAACCAAACCCAAACCCTAATCCTAACACTAACCATAACCCTAACATTAACACTCACCCTAACCCAAACGGAAACCCTTAACCTAACCCTATCCCTAACTCAAACCCTAACCCTAACCCTAACTCTAATCCAAACCCTAACCCTAACCCTAATCCTAACCCCAACCCTAACCCAAACCATAACCGTAATCCTAATAGTACCCCTAAAACTAAACCTAACCCTAACCCAAACACTAACCCTAACCCTAACACTAGCCCTAACCCTAACCGTAACCCTAACTCAAACCCTAAACCTAAACCTAACCCTAACCCTAACCCTAACCCTAACCCAAACCCAAACACTAACCCTAACCCTAACCCTAATCCAAACCCTAACCCTAACCCTAACCCAAATCCAAACCCTAACCCTAACCCTAACCCTAACCCTAACCCTAATAATAACGCAAACCAAACCCTAACACTAACACTAACCCTAACCCTAACCCTAACCCAAACCCAAAACCTAACCCTAAACCTAACCCTAACCCAACCCCTAAACATAACCAGAACACAAACCATAACTCTATCCGTAAACCTAACCCTAACCCTAAACCTAACCCTAACCCAAACGCAAACCCTAACCCTAACCCTAACCCAAACCCTAACCCTAACCTTAAACTAAACTTAACCCTAACCCAAACGCTAACCCTAACCCTAACCCTAACCCTAATCCTAACCCTTACTTTAACCCAAATCCTAAACTTATCGCAAACCCTCACCCTAAACCTAACCTAAACCCTAACCCTAACACTAAGACTAACCCTAACCCAAACCCAAACCCTAATCCTAACACTAACCCTAACCCTAACCCTAACACTCACCCTAACCCAAACGGAAACCCTAAACCTAACCCTAACCCTAACCCAAACCATAACCCTAATCCTAACCCTATCCCTAACCCTAAACCTAAACCTAAACCAAACGCACACCTTAACACTAACCCTAATCCAAACGCTAACCCTAACCCTAACCCTTATCCTAACCCTTTCCCTAAGCCAAATCCTAACCTTATCGCAAACCCTCACCCTAAACCTAACCTAAACCCTAAGCCTAAACCTAACACTAACCCTAACCCAAACCCTAACCCTAAACCTAACACTAACCCTAACCCAAACCCAAACCCTAATCCTAACACTAACCCTAACCCTAACACTAACACTCACCCTAACCCAAACGGAAAATCTAAACCTAACCCTAACCCTAACTCAAACCCTAACCCTAACCCTACTCTAATCCAAACCCTAACCCTAACCCTAATCCTAACCGCAACCCTAACCCAAACCATAACCCTAATCCTAATCGTAACCCTAAAACTAAACCTAACCCTAATCCAAACAGTAAACCTCACCCTAACCCTAACCCTAACCCTAACCCTAACCCTAACTCAAACCCTAAACCTAACCCTAACTCTAACCCTAACACTAACCCTAACCCTAATTAAAATCCAAACCCTGAAACTAACCCTAACCCAAACCCTAACCATAACCAGAACCCAAACCATAACTCTATCTCTAAACATAACCCTAACCCTAAACCTAAGCCTCACCCAAATGCACACCCTAACCCTAACCCTAACCCTAACCCAAACCCTAACCCTAACCTTAAACTAAACTTAACCATAACCCAAACGCTAACCCTAAATCTAACCCAAACCCTAACCCTATCGCAAACCCTAACCCTAAACCTAAGCCTAAACCAAATCCTAACCCTAACCCCAACTCTAACCCTAAAACGAACCGAAACCGAAACCCTTACCCTAACCCTAAAGTAAACACTAACCCTAACCCTAACCCTTATCCTAACCCTATCCCTAACCCAAATCCTAACCTTATCGCAAACCCTCACCCTAAAACTAACCTAAATCCTAACCCTAACCCTAACACTAACCCTTACCCCAACCCAAACCCTAATCCTAACACTAACCCTAACCCTGACGCTAAACCTAATGGAAACCCTAAACCTAACCCTATCCCTAACCCTAACTCTAAACCTAACCCTAACTCTAATCCAAACCCTAACCCTAACACTAATCCTAACCCCAACCCTAACCCAAACCATAACCCTAATCCTAATAGTAACCCTAAAACTAAACCTAACCCTAACCCAAACACTAACCCTAACCCTAACCCTAACCCTAACCCTAACCGTAAACCTAACTCAAACCATAAACCTAACCCTAACCCTAACCCTAACACTAACCCTAACACTAACACTAACACTAACCCTACACCTAACACAAACCCTAACCCAAACCCTAACCCTAACTCTAACTCAAATCCTAACCCTAACCCTAACCCTAACACAAACCCAAACTCTAACCCTAACCCAAACCATAACCCTAATCCTAACCCTAACCCTAACCCTAACCCTAAACCTAAACCAAACGCACACCCTAACCCTAACCCTAATCCAAACGCTAACCCTAACCCTAACCCTTATCCTAACACTATCCCTAACCCAAAACCTAACCTTATCGCAAACCCTCACCCTAAACTTAACCTAAACCTTAACTCTAAACCTAACACTAACCCTAACCCAAACCCAAATCCTAATCCTAACACTAACCCTAACCCTAACACTAACACTCACCCTAACCCAAACGGAAACCCTAAACCTAACCCTAACCCTAACTCAAACCCTAACGCTAAACCTAACTCTAATCCAAACCCTAACCCAAACCCTAAACCTAACCCTAATCGTAACCCTAACCCTAACCCGAACCCTAACCCAAACACTAACCCTAACCCTAACCCTAACCCTAACCGTAACCTAACACTAACCCTATACCTAAACCTAACCCTAACCCAAACATTAACCCTAAACCTAAACCTAACCCAAACCCTAAGCCTAAACCTAAACCTAACCCAAACCCTAACCCTAACACTAACCCTAACCCTATGTATAACCTCAACCGAATCCTAAACCTAACCCTAACCCTAAACAAGCCCATAAACCTAAACCTATCCCTAACCACCACCCTAACCCAAACCTTAACCGTACCCTAACACTAAACCTAACTGTAAACCTAACCATAACCCTAACCCTAACCCTAAACCCTAACACGAACCCTGAACCTAAACCTAACCCAAACCCTAACCCTAACACTAACCCTAACCCTAACCCTAACCCAGCCCATAAACCTATACCTATCCCTAACCACCACCCTAACCCAAACCTTAACCGTACCCTAACACTAAACCTAACTCTAAACCTAACCATAACCCTAACCCTAACCCTAAACCCTAACACGAACCCTGAACGTAAACCTAACCCAAACCCTAACCCTAACACTAACCCTAAACCTAAACGTAAACCCAAACCCAAACACTAACCCTAACCCTAACCCTAACCCAAACCCTAACCCTAACCCTAACCCAAATCCAAACCCTAACCCTAACCCTAACCCTAACCCTAACCCTAACCCTAATCCTAAAGCAAACCAAACCCTAACACTAACACTAACCCTAACCCTAACCCTAACCCAAACCCAAAACGTAACCCTAAACCTACCCCTAACCCAACCCCTAAACACAACCAGAACACAAACCATAACTCTATCCCTAAACCTAACTAACCCTAACCCTAAACCTAAACCTAACCCAAACGCAAACTCTAACCCTAACCCTAACACAAACCCTAACCCTAACCTTAAACTAAACTTAACCCTAACCCAAACGCTAACCCTAACCCTAACCCAAACCCTAATCCTAACCCTTACCTTAACCCAAATCCTAAACTTATCGCAAACCCTCACCCTAAACCTAACCTAAACCCTAGCCCTAACACTAAGAGGAACCCTAACCAAAACCCAAAACCTAATCCTAACACTAACCCTAACCCTAACCCTAACACTCACCCTAACCCAAACGGAAACCCTAAACCTAACCCTAACCCTAACCCAAACCATAACCCTAATCCTAACCCTATCCCTAACCCTAAACCTAAACCTAAACCAAACGCACACCTTAACACTAACCCTAATCCAAACGCTAACCCTAACCCTAACCCTTATCCTAACCCTATCCCTAAGCCAAATCCTAACCCTATAGCAAACCCTCACCCTAAACCTAACCTAAACCCTAACCCTAAACCTAACGCTAACCCTAACCCAAGCCCTAACCCTAAACCTAACACTAACCCTAACCCAAACCCAAACCCTAATCCTAACACTAACCCTAACCCTAACACTAACAATCACCCTAACCCAAACGGAAAATCTAAACCTAACCCTAACCCTAACTCAAACCGTAATCCTAACCCTAACTCTAATCCAAACTCTAACCCTAACCCTAATCCTAACCGCAACCCTAACCCAAACCATAACCCTAATCCTAATCGTAACCCTAAAACTAAACCTAACCCTAATCCAAACACTAAACCTCACCCTAACCCTAACCCTAACCCTAACCCTAACCCTAACTCAAACCCTAAACCTAACCCTAACACTAACACTAACCCTAATCCAAATACAAACCCTAAAACTAACCCTAACCCAAACCCTAACCATAACCAGAACCCAAACCATAACTCTATCTCTAAACATAACCCTAACCCTAAACCTAACCCTCACCCAAATGCACACCCTAACCCTAACCCTAACCCAAACCCTAACCCTAACCTTAAACTAAACTTAACCATAACCCAAAGGCTAACCCTAAATCTAACCCAAACCCTAACCCTATCGCAAACCCTAACCCTAAACCTAAGCCTAAACCAAATCCTAACCCTAACCCCAACTCTAACCCTAAAACAAACCCAAACCGAAACCCTTACCCTAACCCTAACCTAAACACTAACTCTAACCCTAACCCTTATCCTAACCCTATCCCTAACCCAAATTCTAACCTTATCACAAACCCTCACCCTAAACCTAACCTAAATCCTAACCCTAACCCTAACACTAACCCTAAACCAAACCCAAACCCTAACACTAACACTCACCCTAAACCAAACGGAAACCCTAAACCTAACCCTATCCCTAACTCAAACCCTAACCCTAACCCTAACTCTAATCCAAACCCTAACCCTAACCCTAATCCTAACGCCAACCGTAACCCAAACCATAACCCTAATCCTAATAGTAACCCTAAAACTAAACCTAACCCTAACCCAAACACTAACCCTAACCCTAACCCTAACCCTAATCCTAACCCTAACCCTAACAGTAAACCTAACTCAAACCCTAAACCTAACCCTAACCCTAACCCTAACCCTAACCCTAACACAAACCCTAACCCAAACCCTAACCCTAACTCTAACCCAAATCCTAACCCTAAGCCTAACCCTAACGCAAACCCAAACCATAACCCTAACCCAAACCATAACCCTAATCCTAACCCTACCCCTAACCCTAACCCTAAACCTAAACCAAACGCACACCCTAACCCTAACCCTAATCCAAACGCTAACCCTAACCCTAACCCTTATCCTAACACTATCCCTAATCAAAACCTAACCTTATCGCAAACCCTCACCCTAAACCTAACCTAAACCTTAACTCTAAACCTAACACTAACCCTAACCCAAACCCAAATCCTAATCCTAACACTAACCCTAACCCTAACACTAACACTCACCCTAACCCAAATGGAAACCCTAAACCTAACCTTAACCCTAACTCAAACCCTAACCCTAAACCTAACTCTAATCCAAACCCTAACCCAAACACTAAACCTAACTCTAATCGTAACCCTAACCCTAACCCGAACCCTAACCCAAACACTAACCCTAACCCTAACCCTAACCGTAACCACACACTAACCCCCCACCTAAACCTAACCCTAACCCAAACATTAACACTAAACCTAAACCTAACCGAAACCCTAAGCCTAAAAATAAACCTAACCCAAACCCTAACCCTAACCCTAACCCTAACCCTATGTATAACCTCACCCGAATCCTAACCCTAACCCTAACCCTAACCAAGCCCATAAACCTAAACCTATCCCTAACCACCACCCTAACCCAAACCTTAACCGTACCCTAACACTAAACCTAACTGTAAACCTAACCATAACCCTAACCCTAACCCTAAACCCTAACACGAACCCTGAACCTAAACCTAACCCAAACACTAACCCTAACACTAACCCTAAACCTAACCCTAACCCAGCCCATAAACCTAAACCTATCCCTAACCACCACCCTAACCCAAACCTTAACCGTACCCTAACACTAACCCTAACTGTAAACCTAACCATAACCCTAACCCTAACCCTAAACCCTAACACGAACCCTGAACCTAAACCTAACCCAAACCCTAACCCTAACACTAACCCTAAACCTAACCGTAACCCAAACCCAAACCCTTACCCTAACCCTAACGCTAACCCAAATCCTAACCGTAACCCTAACGCAAACCCTAACCCTATCGCAAACCCTAACCCAAAACCTAAGCCTAACCCAAATCCTAAACCTAACCCCAACCCTATCTCTAAACCAAACCGAAACCGAAACCCTAACTGTATCCCTAACCTAAACCGTAACCCTAACCCTAACACTAACCCTAACGCTAACCTAACCCTCACCCTAACCCAAACGCAAACCCTAACCCTAAACCTAACCCTAACCCAAACCCTAACCCTAACCCTAACCCAAACCATAACCCTAATACTAACCCTAACCCTAACAAAAACCCTAACCCTAACCCTAATCATAACCCTAACCCTAACACGAACCCTAACCCAAACACTAACCCTAACCCTAACCCTAACCGTAACCTAACACTAACCCTATACCCTAAACCTAACCCTAACCCAAACATTAACCCTAAACCTAAACCTAACCCAAACCCTAAGCCTAAACCTAAACCTAACCCAAACCCTAACCCTATCCCTAAACCAAATCCTAAACTTATCGCAAACCCTCACCCTAAACCTAACCTAAATCCTAACCCTAACCCTAACACTAACCCTAACCCAAACCCAAACCCTAATCCTAACACTAACCCTAACCCTAACACTAACACTCACCCTAACCCAAACGGAAACCCTAAACCTAACCCTATCCCTAACTCAAACCCTAACCCTAACCCTAATCCTAACCCCAACCCTAACCCAAACCATAACCCTAATCCTAATAGTAACCCTAAAACTAAACCTAACCCTAACCCAAACACTAACCCTAACACTAACCCTAAAACTAACCCTAACCCTAACCCTAACTCAAACCCTAAATCTAACCCTAACCCTAACCCTAACCCTAACCCTAACCCTAACACAAACACTAACACTAACCCTAAACCTAACACAAACCCTAACCCAAACCCTAACCCTAACTCTAACGCAAATCCTAACCCTAACCCTAACCCTTACACTAAGCCTAAACCAAACCCAAACCCTAATTCTAACACTTACCATAACCCTAACAGTAACACTCACCCTAACCCAAACGGAAACCCTAAAGCTAACCCTATCCCTAACTCAAACACTAACCCTAACCCTAACTCTAATCCAAACCCTAACCCTAACCCTAATCCTAACCCCAACCCTAACCCAAACCATAACCGTAATCCTAATAGTAACCCTAAAACTAAACCTAACCCTAACCCAAACACTAACCCTAACCCTAACACTAGCCCTAACCCTAACCGTAACCCTAACTCAAACCCTAAACCTAAACCTAATTCTAACCCTAACCCTAACCCTAACCCAAACCCAAACACTAACCCTAACCCTAACCCTAATCCAAACCCTAACCCTAACCCTAACCCAAATCCAAACCCTAACCCTAACCCTAACCCTAACCCTAACCCTAATCCTAACGCAAACCAAACCCTAACACTAACACTAACCCTAACCCTAACCCTAACCCAAACCCAAAACCTAACCCTAAACCTAACCCTAACCCAACCCCTAAACATAACCAGAACACAAACCATAACTCTATCCGTAAACCTAACCCTAACCATAAACCTAACCCGAACCCAAACGCAAACCCTAACCCTAACCCTAACCCAAACCCTAACCCTAACCTTAAACTAAACTTAACCCTAACCCAAACGCTAACCCTAACCCTAACCCTAACCCTAATCCTAACCCTTACTTTAACCCAAATCCTAAACTTATCGCAAACCCTCACCCTAAACCTAACCTAAACCCTAACCCTAACACTAAGACTAACCCTAACCCAAACCCAAACCCTAATCCTAACACTAACCCTAACCCTAACCCTAACACTCACCCTAACCCAAACGGAAACCCTAAACCTAACCCTAACCCTAACCCAAACCATAACCCTAATCCTAACCCTATCCCTAACCCTAAACCTAAACCTAAACCAAACGCACACCTTAACACTAACCCTAATCCAAACGCTAACCCTAACCCTAACCCTTATCCTAACCCTTTCCCTAAGCCAAATCCTAACCTTATCGCAAACCCTCACCCTAAACCTAACCTAAACCCTAACCCTAAACCTAACACTAACCCTAACCCAAACCCTAACCCTAAACCTAACACAAACCCTAACCCAAACCCTAACCCTAACTCTAACGCAAATCCTAACCCTAACCCTAACCCTAACACTAACCCTAAACCAAACCCAAACCCTAATCCTAACACTAACCATAACCCTAACATTAACACTCACCCTAACCCAAACGGAAACCCTAAAGCTAACCCTATCCCTAACTCAAACCCTAACCCTAACCCTAACTCTAATCCAAACCCTAACCCTAACCCTAATCCTAACCCCAACCCTAACCCAAACCATAACCGTAATCCTAATAGTAACCCTAAAACTAAACCTAACCCTAACCCAAACACTAACCCTAACCCTAACACTAGCCCTAACCCTAACCGTAACCCTAACTCTAACCCTAACCGTAAACCTAACCCTAACCCTAACCCTAACCCTAACCCAAACCCAAACACTAACCCTAACCCTAACCCTAATCCAAACCCTAACCCTAACCCTAACCCAAATCCAAACCCTAACCCTAACCCTACCCCTACCCCTAACCCTAATCCTAACGCAAACCATACCCTAACACTAACACTAACCCTAACCCTAATCCTAACCCAAACCCAAAACCTAACCCTAAACCTAAGCCTAACCCAACCCCTAAACATAACCAGAACACAAACCATAACTCTATCCGTAAACCTAACCCTAACCATAAACCTAACCCTAACCCAAACGCAAACCCTAACCCTAACCCTAACCCTAACCCAAACCCTAACCCTAACCTTAAACTAAACTTAACCCTAACCCAAACGCTAACCCTAACCCTAACCCTAACCCTAATCCTAACCCTTACTTTAACCCAAATCCTAAACTTATCGCAAACCCTCACCCTAAACCTAACCTAAACCCTAACCCTAACACTAAGACTAACCCTAACCCAAACCCAAACCCTAATCCTAACACTAACCCTAACCCTAACCCTAACACTCACCCTAACCCAAACGGAAACCCTAAACCTAACCCTAACCCTAACCCAAACCATAACCCTAATCCTAACCCTATCCCTAACCCTAAACCTAAACCTAAACCAAACGCACACCTTAACACTAACCCTAATCCAAACGCTAACCCTAACCCTAACCCTTATCCTAACCCTTTCCCTAAGCCAAATCCTAACCTTATCGCAAACCCTCACCCTAAACCTAACCTAAACCCTAACCCTAAACCTAACACTAACCCTAACCCAAACCCTAACCCTAAACCTAACACTAACCCTAACCCAAACCCAAACCCTAATCCTAACACTAACCCTAACCCTAACACTAACACTCACCCTAACGCAAACGGAAAATCTAAACCTAACCCTAACCCTAACTCAAACCCTAACCCTAACCCTACTCTAATCCAAACCCTAACCCTAACCCTAATCCTAACCGCAACCCTAACCCAAACCATAACCCTAATCCTAATCGTAACCCTAAAACTAAACCTAACCCTAATCCAAACAGTAAACCTCACCCTAACCCTAACCCTAACCCTAACCCTAACCCTAACTCAAACCCTAAACCTAACCCTAACTCTAACCCTAACACTAACCCTAACCCTAATTAAAATCCAAACCCTGAAACTAACCCTAACCCAAACCCTAACCATAACCAGAACCCAAACCATAACTCTATCTCTAAACATAACCCTAACCCTAAACCTAAGCCTCACCCAAATGCACACCCTAACCCTAACCCTAACCCTAACCCAAACCCTAACCCTAACCTTAAACTAAACTTAACCATAACCCAAACGCTAACCCTAAATCTAACCCAAACCCTAACCCTATCGCAAACCCTAACCCTAAACCTAAGCCTAAACCAAATCCTAACCCTAACCCCAACTCTAACCCTAAAACAAACCGAAACCGAAACCCTTACCCTAACCCTAAAGTAAACACTAACCCTAACCCTAACCCTTATCCTAACCCTATCCCTAACCCAAATCCTAACCTTATCGCAAACCCTCACCCTAAACCTAACCTAAATCCTAACCCTAACCCTAACACTAACCCTAACCCAAACCCAAACCCTAATCCTAACACTAACCCTAACCCTAACCCTAACACTCACCCTAACCCAAACGGAAACCCTAAACCTAACCCTAATCGTAACCCTAACCCTAACCCGAACCCTAACCCAAACACTAACCCTAACCCTAACCCTAACCCTAACCGTAACCTAACACTAACCCTATACCTAAACCTAACCCTAACCCAAACATTAACCCTAAACCTAAACCTAACCCAAACCCTAAGCCTAAACCTAAACCTAACCCAAACCCTAACCCTATTCCTAAACCAAATCCTAAACTTATCGCAAACCCTCACCCTAAACCTAACCTAAATCCTAACCCTAACACTAACACTAACCCTAACCCAAACCCAAACCCTAATCCTAACACTAACCCTAACCCTAACACTAACACTCACCCTAAACCAAAGGGAAACCCTAAACCTAACCCTATCCCTTACTCAAACCCTAACCCTAACCCTAACTCTAATCCAAACGCTAACCCTAACCCTAATGCTAACCCCAACCCTAACCCAAACCATAACCCTAATCCTAATAGTAACCCTAAAACTAAACCAAACCCTAACCAAACACTAACCCTAACCCTAACCCTAACCCTAACCCTAACCCTAACCGTAAACCTAACTCAAACCCTAAACCTAACCCTAACCCTAACCCTAACCCTAACCCTAACACAAACACTAACACTAACCCTAAACCTAACACAAACCCTAACCCAAACCCTAACCCTAACTCTAACCCAAATCCTAACCCTAACCCTAACCCTAACGCAAACCCAAACCCTAACCCTAACCCAAACCATAACCCTAATCCTAACCCTACCCCTAACCCTAACCCTAAACCTAAACCAAACGCACACCCTAACCCTAACCCTAATCCAAACGCTAACCCTAACCTTAAACTAAACTTAACCATAACCCAAAGGCTAACCCTAAATCTAACCCAAACCCTAACCCTATCGCAAACCCTAACCCTAAACCTAAGCCTAAACCAAATCCTAACCCTAACCCCAACTCTAACCCTAAAACAAACCCAAACCGAAACCCTTACCCTAACCCTAACCTAAACACTAACTCTAACCCTAACCCTTATCCTAACCCTATCCCTAACCCAAATTCTAACCTTATCACAAACCCTCACCCTAAACCTAACCTAAATCCTAACCCTAACCCTAACACTATCCCTAACCCAAACCCAAACCCTAACACTAACACTCACCCTAAACCAAACGGAAACCCTAAACCTAACCCTATCCCTAACTCAAACCCTAACCCTAACCCTAACTCTAATCCAAACCCTAACCCTAACCCTAATCCTAACGCCAACCCTAACCCAAACCATAACCCTAATCCTAATAGTAACCCTAAAACTAAACCTAACCCTAACCCAAACACTAACCCTAACCCTAACCCTAACCCTAATCCTAACCCTAACCCTAACAGTAAACCTAACTCAAACCCTAAACCTAACCCTAACCCTAACCCTAACCCTAACACAAACCCTAACCCAAACCCTAAACCTAACTCTAACCCAAATCCTAACCCTAAGCCTAACCCTAACGCAAACCCAAACCATAACCCTAACCCAAACCATAACCCTAATCCTAACCCTACCCCTAACCCTAACCCTAAACCTAAACCAAACGCACACCCTAACCCTAACCCTAATCCAAACGCTAACCCTAACCCTAACCCTTATCCTAACACTATCCCTAACCCAAAACCTAACCTTATCGCAAACCCTCACCCTAAACCTAACCTAAACCTTAACTCTAAACCTAACACTAACCCTAACCCAAACCCAAATCCTAATCCTAACACTAACCCTAACCCTAACACTAACACTCACCCTAACCCAAATGGAAACCCTAAACCTAACCTTAACCCTAACTCAAACCCTAACCCTAAACCTAACTCTAATCCAAACCCTAACCCAAACACTAAACCTAACCCTAATCATAACCCTAACCCTAACCCGAACCCTAACCCAAACACTAACCCTAACCCTAACCCTAACCGTAACCTAACACTAACCCTATACCTAAACCTAACCCTAACCCAAACATTAACCCTAAACCTAAACCTAACCGAAACCCTAAGCCTAAAAATAAACCTAACCCAAACCCTAACCCTAACCCTAACCCTAACCCTATGTATAACCTCACCCGAATCCTAACCCTAACCCTAACCCTAACCAAGCCCATAAACCTAAACCTATCCCTAACCACCACCCTAACCCAAACCTTAACCGTACCCTAACACTAAACCTAACTGTAAACCTAACCATAACCCTAACCCTAACCCTAAACCCTAACACGAACCCTGAACCTAAACCTAACCCAAACCCTAACCCTAACACTAACCCTAAACCTAACCCTAACCCAGCCCATAAACCTAAACCTATCCCTAACCAACACCCTAACCCAAACCTTAACCGTACCCTAACACTAACCCTAACTGTAAACCTAACCATAACCCTAACCCTAACCCTAAACCCTAACACGAACCCTGAACCTAAACCTAACCCAAACCCTAGCACTAACACTAACCCTAAACCTAACCGTAACCCAAACCCAAACCCTTACCCTAACCATAACGCTAACCCAAATCCTAACCGTAACCCTAACGCAAACCCTAACCCCTTCGCAAACCCTAACCCAAAACCTAAGCCTAACCCAAATCCTAAACCTAACCCCAACCCTATCTCTAAACCAAACCGAAATCGAAACCCTAACTGGATCCCTAACCTAAACCCTAACCCTAACCCTAACACTAACCCTAACGCTAACCTAACCCTCACCCTAACCCAAACGCAAACCCTAACCCTAAACCTAACCCTAACCCAAACCCTAACCCTAACCCTAACCCTAACACTAACCCTAAACCAAACCCAAACCCTAATCCTAACACTAACCATAACCCTAACATTAACACTCACCCTAACCCAAACGGAAACCCTAAAGCTAACCCTATCCCTAACTCAAACCCTAACCCTAACCCTAACTCTAATCCAAACCCTAACCCTAACCCTAATCCTAACCCCAACCCTAACCCAAACCATAACCGTAATCCTAATAGTAACCCTAAAACTAAACCTAACCCTAAGCCAAACACTAACCCTAACCCTAACACTAGCCCTAACCCTAACCGTAACCCTAACTCAAACCCTAAACCTAAACCTAACTCTAACCCTAACCCTAACCCTAACCCAAACCCAAACACTAACCCTAACCCTAACCCTAATCCAAACCCTAACCCTAACCCTAACCCAAATCCAAACCCTAACCCTAACCCTAACCCTAACCCTAACCCTAATCCTAACGCAAACCAAACCCTAACACTAACACTAACCCTAACCCTAACCCTAACCCAAACCCAAAACCTAACCCTAAACCTAACCCTAACCCAACCCCTAAACATAACCAGAACACAAACCATAACTCTATCCGTAAACCTAACCCTAACCATAAACCTAACCCTAACCCAAACGCAAACCCTAACCCTAACCCTAACCCAAACCCTAACCCTAACCTTAAACTAAACTTAACCCTAACCCAAACGCTAACCCTAACCCTAACCCTAACCCTAATCCTAACCCTTACTTTAACCCAAATCCTAAACTTATCGCAAACCCTCACCCTAAACCTAACCTAAACCCTAACCCTAACACTAAGACTAACCCTAACCCAAACCCAAACCCTAATCCTAACACTAACCCTAACCCTAACCCTAACACTCACCCTAACCCAAACGGAAACCCTAAACCTAACCCTAACCCTAACCCAAACCATAACCCTAATCCTAACCCTATCCCTAACCCTAAACCTAAACCTAAACCAAACGCACACCTTAACACTAACCCTAATCCAAACGCTAACCCTAACCCTAACCCTTATCCTAACCCTTTCCCTAAGCCAAATCCTAACCTTATCGCAAACCCTCACCCTAAACCTAACCTAAACCCTAACCCTAAACCTAACACTAACCCTAACCCAAACCCTAACCCTAAACCTAACACTAACCCTAACCCAAACCCAAACCCTAATCCTAACACTAACCCTAACCCTAACACTAACACTCACCCTAACCCAAACGGAAAATCTAAACCTAACCCTAACCCTAACTCAAACCCTAACCCTAACCCTACTCTAATCCAAACCCTAACCCTAACCCTAATCCTAACCGCAACCCTAACCCAAACCATAACCCTAATCCTAATCGTAACCCTAAAACTAAACCTAACCCTAATCCAAACAGTAAACCTCACCCTAACCCTAACCCTAACCCTAACCCTAACCCTAACTCAAACCCTAAACCTAACCCTAACTCTAACCCTAACACTAACCCTAACCCTAATTAAAATCCAAACCCTGAAACTAACCCTAACCCAAACCCTAACCATAACCAGAACCCAAACCATAACTCTATCTCTAAACATAACCCTAACCCTAAACCTAAGCCTCACCCAAATGCACACCCTAACCCTAACCCTAACCCTAACCCAAACCCTAACCCTAACCTTAAACTAAACTTAACCATAACCCAAACGCTAACCCTAAATCTAACCCAAACCCTAACCCTATCGCAAACCCTAACCCTAAACCTAAGCCTAAACCAAATCCTAACCCTAACCCCAACTCTAACCCTAAAACAAACCGAAACCGAAACCCTTACCCTAACCCTAAAGTAAACACTAACCCTAACCCTAACCCTTATCCTAACCCTATCCCTAACCCAAATCCTAACCTTATCGCAAACCCTCACCCTAAACGTAACCTAAATCCTAACCCTAACCCTAACACTAACCCTAACCCAAACCCAAACCCTAATCCTAACACTAACCCTAACCCTAACACTAACACTCACCCTAAACCAAAGGGAAACCCTAAACCTAACCCTATCCCTTACTCAAACCCTAACCCTAACCCTAACTCTAATCCAAACGCTAACCCTAACCCTAATGCTAACCCCAACCCTAACCCAAACCATAACCCTAATCCTAATAGTAACCCTAAAACTAAACCAAACCCTAACCAAACACTAACCCTAACCCTAACCCTAACCCTAACCCTAACCCTAACCGTAAACCTAACTCAAACCCTAAACCTAACCCTAACCCTAACCCTAACCCTAACCCTAACACAAACACTAACACTAACCTTAAACCTAACACAAACCCTAAACCAAACCCTAACCCTCACTCTAACCCAAATCCTAACCCTAACCCTAACCCTAACGCAAACCCAAACCCTAACCCTAACCCAAACCATAACCCTAATCCTAACCCTACCCCTAACCCTAACCCTAAACCTAAACCAAACGCACACCCTAACCCTAACCCTAATCCAAACGCTAACCCTAACCTTAAAATAAACTTAACCATAACCCAAAGGCTAACCCTAAATCTAACCCAAACCCTAACCCTATCGCAAACCCTAACCCTAAACCTAAGCCAAAACCAAATCCTAACCCTAACCCCAACTCTAACCCTAAAACAAACCCAAACCGAAACCCTTACCCTAACCCTAACCTAAACACTAACTCTAACCCTAACCCTTATCCTAACCCTACCCCTAACCCAAATTCTAACCTTATCACAAACCCTCACCCTAAACCTAACCTAAATCCTAACCCTAACCCTAACAGTATCCCTAACCCAAACCCAAACCCTAACACTAACACTCACCCTAAACCAAACGGAAACCCTAAACCTAAGCCTATCCCTAACTCAAACCCTAACCCTAACCCTAACTCTAATCCAAACCCTAACCCTAACCCTAATCCTAACGCCAACCCTAACCCAAACCATAACCCTAATCCTAATAGTAACCCTAAAACTAAACCTAACCCTAACCCAAACACTAACCCTAACCCTAACCCTAACCCTAATCCTAACCCTAACCCTAACAGTAAACCTAACTCAAACCCTAAACCTAACCCTAACCCTAACCCTAACCCTAACACAAACCCTAACCCAAACCCTAAACCTAACTCTAACCCAAATCCTAACCCTAAGCCTAACCCTAACGCAAACCCAAACCATAACCCTAACCCAAACCATAACCCTAATCCTAACCCTACCCCTAACCCTAACCCTAAACCTAAACCAAACGCACACCCTAACCCTAACCCTAATCCAAACGCTAACCCTAACCCTAACCCTTATCGTAACACTATCCCTAACCCAAAACCTAACCTTATCGCAAACCCTCACCCTAAACCTAACCTAAACCTTAACTCTAAACCTAACACTAACCCTAACCCAAACCCAAATCCTAATCCTAACACTAACCCTAACCCTAACACTAACACTCACCCTAACCCAAATGGAAACCCTAAACCTAACCTTAACCCTAACTCAAACCCTAACCCTAAACCTAACTCTAATCCAAACCCTAACCAAAACACTAAACCTAACCCTAATCGTAACCCTAACCCTAACCCGAACCCTAACCCAAACACTAACCCTAACCCTAACCCTAACCGTAACCTAACACTAACCCTATACCTAAACCTAACCCTAACCCAAGCATTAACCCTAAACCTAAACCTAACCGAAACCCTAAGCCTAAAAATAAACCTAACCCAAACCCTAACCCTAACCCTAACCCTAACCCTATGTATAACCTCACCCGAATCCTAACCCTAACCCTAACCCTAACCAAGCCCATAAACCTAAACCTATCCCTAACCACCACCCTAACCCAAACCTTAACCGTACCCTAACACTAAACCTAACTGTAAACCTAACCATAACCCTAACCCTAACCCTAAACCCTAACACGAACCCTGAACCTAAACCTAACCCAAACCCTAACCCTAACACTAACCCTAAACCTAACCCTAACCCAGCCCATAAACCTAAACCTATCCCTAACCAACACCCTAACCCAAACCTTAACCGTACCCTAACACTAACCCTAACTGTAAACCTAACCATAACCCTAACCCTAACCCTAAACCCTAACACGAACCCTGAACCTAAACCTAACCCAAACCCTAACACTAACACTAACCCTAAACCTAACCGTAACCCAAACCCAAACCCTTACCCTAACCATAACGCTAACCCAAATCCTAACCGTAACCCTAACGCAAACCCTAACCCTATCGCAAACCCTAACCCAAAACCTAAGCCTAACCCAAATCCTAAACCTAACCCCAACCCTATCTCTAAACCAAACCGAAACCGAAACCCTAACTGTATCCCTAACCTAAACCCTAACCCTAACCCTAACACTAACCCTAACGCTAACCTAACCCTCACCCTAACCCAAACGCAAACCCTAAACCTAAACCTAACCCTAACCCAAACCCTAACCCTAACCCTAACCCTAACACTAACCCTAAACCAAACCCAAACCCTAATCCTAACACTAACCATAACCCTAACATTAACACTCACCCTAACCCAAACGGAAACCCTAAACCTAACCCTATACCTAACTCAAACCCTAACCCTAACCCTAACTCTAATCCAAACCGTAGCCCTAACCCTAATCCTAACCCCAACCCTAACCCAAACCATAACCGTAATCCTAATAGTAACCCTAAAACTAAACCTAACCCTAACCCAAACACTAACCCTAACCCTAACACTAGCCCTAACCCTAACCGTAACCCTAACTCAAACCCTAAACCTAAACCTAACCCTAACCCTAACCCTAACCCTAACCCAAACCCAAACACTAACCCTAACCCTAACCCTAATCCAAACCCTAACCCTAACCCTAACCCAAATCCAAACCCTAACCCTAACCCTAACCCTAACCCTAACCCTAATAATAACGCAAACCAAACCCTAACACTAACACTAACCCTAACCCTAACCCTAACCCAAACCCAAAACCTAACCTTAAACCTAACCCTAACCCAACCCCTAAACATAACCAGAACACAAACCATAACTCTATCCGTAAACCTAACCCTAACCCTAAACCTAACCCTAACCCAAACGCAAACCCTAACCCTAACCCTAACCCAAACCCTAACCCTAACCTTAAACTAAACTTAACCCTAAACCAAACGCTAACCCTAACCCTAACCCTAACCCTAATCCTAACCCTTACTTTAACCCAAATCCTAAACTTATCGCAAACCCTCACCCTAAACCTAACCTAAACCCTAACCCTAACACTAAGACTAACCCTAACCCAAACCCAAACCCTAATCCTAACACTAACCGTAACCCTAACCCTAACACTCACCCTAACCCAAACGGAAACCCTAAACCTAACCCTAACCCTAACCCAAACCATAACCCTAATCCTAACCCTATCCCTAACCCTAAACCTAAACCTAAACCAAACGCACACCTTAACACTAACCCTAATCCAAACGCTAACCCTAACCCTAACCCTTATCCTAACCCTTTCCCTAAGCCAAATCCTAACCTTATCGCAAACCCTCACCCTAAACCTAACCTAAACCCTAAGCCTAAACCTAACACTAACCCTAACCCAAACCCTAACCCTAAACCTAACACTAACCCTAACCCAAACCCAAACCCTAATCCTAACACTAACCCTAACCCTAACACTAACACTCACCCTAACCCAAACGGAAAATCTAAACCTAACCCTAACCCTAACTCAAACCCTAACCCTAACCCTACTCTAATCCAAACCCTAACCCTAACCCTAATCCTAACCGCAACCCTAACCCAAACCATAACCCTAATCCTAATCGTAACCCTAAAACTAAACCTAACCCTAATCCAAACACTAAACCTCACCCTAACCCTAACCCTAACCCTAACCCTAACCCTAACTCAAACCCTAAACCTAACCCTAACTCTAACCCTAACACTAACCCTAACCCTAATTAAAATCCAAACCCTGAAACTAACCCTAACCCAAACCCTAACCATAACCAGAACCCAAACCATAACTCTATCTCTAAACATAACCCTAACCCTAAAACTAAGCCTCACCCAAATGCACACCCTAACCCTAACCCTACCCCTAACCCAAACCCTAACCTTAACCTTAAACTAAACTTAACCATAACCCAAACGCTAACCCTAAATCTAACCCAAACCCTAACCCTATCGCAAACCCTAACCCTAAACCTAAGCCTAAACCAAATCCTAACCCTAACCCCACCTCTAACCCTAAAACAAACCGAAACCGAAACCCTTACCCTAACCCTAAAGTAAACACTAACCCTAACCCTAACCCTTATCC
Organism: Eospalax fontanierii; assembly: GCA_035773235.1. Taxonomy (NCBI): domain Eukaryota; kingdom Metazoa; phylum Chordata; class Mammalia; order Rodentia; family Spalacidae; genus Eospalax; species Eospalax fontanierii. Next base: position 6,735,276 of record JAJHUQ010000032.1, on the reverse strand, counting down.
TAACCCTATCCCTAACCCAAATCCTAACCTTATCGCAAACCCTCACCCTAAACCTAACCTAAATCCTAACCCTAACCCTAACACTAACCCTAACCCAAACCCAAACCCTAATCCTAACACTAACCCTAACCCTAACACTAACACTCACCCTAAACCAAAGGGAAACCCTAAACCTAACCCTATCCCTTACTCAAACTCTTACCCTAACCCTAACCCTAACCCTAACCCTAACCCTAACCCTAACCCTAACCCTAACCCTAACTCTAATCCAAACGCTAACCCTAACTCTAATGCTAACCCCAACCCTAACCCAAACCATAACCCTAATCCTAATAGTAACCCTAAAACTAAACCTAACCCTAACCCAAACACTAACCCCAACCCTAAACCTCACCCAACCCTAACCCTAACCGTACACCTAACTCAAACCCTAAACCTAAACCTACCCCTAACCCTAACCCTAACCCTAACCCTAACACAAACACTAACACTAACCCTAAACCTAACACAAACCCTAACCCAAACCCTAACCCTAACTCTAACCCAAATCCTAACCCTAACCCTAACCCTAACGCAAACCCAAACCCTAACCCTAACCCAAACCATAACCCTAATCCTAACCCTACCCCTAACCCTAACCCTAAACCTAAACCAAACTCACACCCTAACCCTAACCCTAATCCAAACGCTAACCCTAACCTTAAACTAAACTTAACCATAACCCAAAGGCTAACCCTAAATCTAACCCAAACCCTAACCCTATCGCAAACCCTAACCCTAAACCTAACCCTAAACCAAATCCTAACCCTAACCCCAACTCTAACCCTAAAAAGAACCCAAACCGAAACCCTTACCCTAACCCTAACCTAAACACTAACTCTAACCCTAACCCTTATCCTAACCCTATCCCTAACCCAAATTCTAACCTTATCACAAACCCTCACCCTAAACCTAACCTAAATCCTACCCCTTACCCTAACACTATCCCTAACACAAACCCAAACCCTAACACTAACACTCACCCTAAACCAAACGGAAACCCTAAACCTAACCCTATCCCTAACTCAAACCCTAACCCTAAACCTAACTCTAATCCAAACCCTAACCCTAACCCTAATCCTAATAGTAACCCTAAAACTAAACCTAACCCTAACCCAAACACTAACCCTAACCCTAACCCTAACCCTAATCCTAACCCTAACCCTAACAGTAAACCTAAATCAAACCCTAAACCTAACCCTAACCCTAACCCTAACCCTAACCCTAACCCTAACACAAACCCTAACCCAAACCCTAAACCTAACTCTAACCCAAATCCTAACCCTAAGCCTAACCCTAACGCAAACCCAAACCATAACCCTAACCCAAACCATAACCCTAATCCTAACCCTACCCTTAACCCTAACCCTAAACCTAAACCAAACGCACACCCTAACCCTAACCCTAATCCAAACGCTAACCCTAACCCTAACCCTTATCCTAACACTATCCCTAACCCAAAACCTAACCTTATCGCAAACCCTCACCCTAAACCTAACCTAAACCTTAACTCTAAACCTAACACTAACCCTAACCCAAACCCAAATCCTAATCCTAACACTAACCCTAACCCTAACACTAACACTCACCCTAACCCAAATGGAAACCCTAAACCTAACCTTAACCCTAACTCAAACCCTAACCCTAAACCTAACTCTAATCCAAACCCTAACCCAAACACTAAACCTAACCCTAATCGTAACCCTAACCCTAACCCGAACCCTAACCCAAACACTAACCCTAACCCTAACCCTAACCGTAACCTAACACTAACCCTATACCTAAACCTAACCCTAACCCAAACATTAACCCTAAACCTAAACCTAACCGAAACCCTAAGCCTAAAAATAAACCTAACCCAAACCCTAACCCTAACCCTAACCCTAACCCTATGTATAACCTCACCCGAATCCTAACCCTAACCCTAACCCTAACCAAGCCCATAAACCTAAACCTATCCCTAACCACCACCCTAACCCAAACCTTAACCGTACCCTAACACTAAACCTAACTGTAAACCTAACCATAACCCTAACCCTAACCCTAAACCCTAACACGAACCCTGAACCTAAACCTAACCCAAACCCTAACCCTAACACTAACCCTAAACCTAACCCTAACCCAGCCCATAAACCTAAACCTATCCTTAACCACCACCCTAACCCAAACCTTAACCGTACCCTAACACTAACCCTAACTGTAAACCTAACCATAACCCTAACCCTAACCCTAAACCCTAACACGAACCCTGAACCTAAACCTAACCCAAACCCTAAACCTAACACTAACCCTAAACCTAACCGTAACCCAAACCCAAACCCTTACCCTAAACCTAACGCTAACCCAAATCCTAACCGTAACCCTAACGCAAACCCTAACCCTATCGCAAACCCTAACCCAAAACCTAAGCCTAACCCAAATCCTAAACCTAACCCCAACCCTATCTCTAAACCAAACCGAAACTGAAACCCTAACTGTATCCCTAACCTAAACCCTAACCCTAACCCTAACACTAACCCTAACGCTAACCTAACCCTCACCCTAACCCAAACGCAAACCCTAACCCTAAACCTAACCCTAACCCAAACCCTAACCCTAACCCTAACCCAAACCATAACCCTAATACTAACCCTAACCCTAACAAAAACCCTAACCCTAACCCTAATCATAACCCTAACCCTAACACGGACCCTAACCCAAACACTAACCCTAACCCTAACCCTAACCGTAACCTAACACTAACCCTATACCTAAACCTAACCCTAACACAAACATTAACCCTAAACCTAAACCTAACCCAAACCCTAAGCCTAAACCTAAACCTAACACAAACCCTAACCCTATCCCTAAACCAAATCCTAAACTTATCGCAAACCCTCACCCTAAACCTAACCTAAATCCTAACCCTAACCCTAACACTAACCCTAACCCAAACCCAAACCCTAATCCTAACACTAACCCTAACCCTAACACTAACACTCACCCTAACCCAAACGGAAACCCTAAACCTAACCCTATCCCTAACTCAAACCCTAACCCTAACCCTAATCCTAACCCCAACCCTAACCCAAACCATAACCCTAATCCTAATAGTAACCCTAAAACTAAACCTAACCCTAACCCAAACACTAACCCTAACCCTAACCCTAACCCTAACCCTAACTCTAACCCTAACCCTAGCTCAAACCCTAAATCTAACCCTAACCCTAACCCTAACCCTAACCCTAACACAAACACTAACACTAACCCTAAACCTAACACAAACCCTAACCCAAACCCTAACCCTAACTCTAACGCAAATCCTAACCCTAACCCTAACCCTAACACTAACCCTAACCCAAACCCAAACCCTAATCCTAACACTAACCATAACCCTAACATTAACACTCACCCTAACCCAAACGGAAACCCTAAACCTAACCCTATCCCTAACTCAAACCCTAACCCTAACCCTAACTCTAATCCAAACCCTAACCCTAACCCTAATCCTAACCCCAACCCTAACCCAAACCATAACCGTAATCCTAATAGTAACCCTAAAACTAAACCTAACCCTAACCCAAACACTAACCCTAACCCTAACACTAGCCCTAACCCTAACCGTAACCCTAACTCAAACCCTAAACCTAAACCTAACCCTAACCCTAACCCTAACCCTAACCCAAACCCAAACACTAACCCTAACCCTAACCCTAATCCAAACCCTAACCCTAACCCTAACCCAAATCCAAACCCTAACCCTAACCCTAACCCTAACCCTAACCCTAATCCTAACGCAAACCAAACCCTAACCCTAACACTAACCCAAACCCTTACCCTAACCCAAACCCAAAACCTAACCCTAAACCTAAGCCTAACCCAACCCCTAAACATAACCAGAACACAAACCATAACTCTATCCGTAAACCTAACCCTAACCCTAAACCTAACCCTAACCCAAACGCAAACCCTAACCCTAACCCTAACCCAAACCCTAACCCTAACCTTAAACTAAACTTAACCCTAACCCAAACGCTAACCCTAACCCTAACCCTAACCATAATCCTAACCCTTACTTTAACCCAAATCCTAAACTTATCGCAAACCCTCACCCTAAACCTAACCTAAACCCTAACCCTAACACTAAGACTAACCCTAACCCAAACCCAAACCCTAATCCTAACACTAACCCTAACCCTAACCCTAACACTCACCCTAACCCAAACGGAAACCCTAAACCTAACCCTAACGCTAACCCAAACCATAACCCTAATCCTAACCCTATCCCTAACCCTAAACCTAAACCTAAACCAAACGCACACCTTAACACTAACCCTAATCCAAACGCTAACCCTAACCCTAACCCTTATCCTAACCCTTTCCCTAAGCCAAATCATAACCTTATCGCAAACCCTCACCCTAAACCTAACCTAAACCCTAACCCTAAACCTAACACTAACCCTAACCCAAACCCTAACCCTAAACCTAACACTAACCCTAACCCAAACCCAAACCCTAATCCTAACACTAACCCTAACCCTAACACTAACACTCACCCTAACCCAAAAGGAAAATCTAAACCTAACCCTAACCCTAACTCAAACCCTAACCCTAACCCTACTCTAATCCAAACCCTAACCCTAACCCTAATCCTAACCGCAACCCTAAACCAAACCATAACCCTAATCCTAATCGTAACCCTAAAACTAAACCTAACCCTAATCCAAACACTAAACCTCACCCTAACCCTAACCCTAACCCTAACCCTAACCCTAACCCTAACTCAAACCCTAAACCTAACCCTAACTCTAACCCTAACACTAACCCTAACCCTAATCCAAATCCAAACCCTGAAACTAACCCTAACCCAAACCCTATCCATAACCAGAACCCAAACCATAACTCTATCTCTAAACATAACCCTAACCCTAAACCTAAGCCTCACCCAAATGCACACCCTAACCCTAACCCTAACCCTAACCCAAACCCTAACCCTAACCTTAAACTAAACTTAACCATAACCCAAACGCTAACCCTAAATCTAACCCAAACCCTAACCCTATCGCAAACCCTAACCCTAAACCTAAGCCTAAACCAAATCCTAACCCTAACCCCAACTCTAACCCTAAAACAAACCGAAACCGAAACCCTTACCCTAACCCTAAAGTAAACACTAAACCTAACCCTAACCCTTATCCTAACCCTATCCCTAACCCAAATCCTAACCTTATCGCAAACCCTCACCCTAAACCTAACCTAAATCCTAACCCTAACCCTAACACTAACACTAACCCAAACCCAAACCCTAACCCTAACACTAACACTCACCCTAAACCAAAGGGAAACCCTAAACCTAACCCTATCCCTTACTCAAACCCTAAAACTAACCCTAACTCTAATCCAAACGCTAACCCTAACCCTAATGCTAACCCCAACCCTAACCCAAACCATAACCCTAATCCTAATAGTAACCCTAAAACTAAACCTAACCCTAACCGAAACACTAACCCCAACCCTAACCCTAACCCTAACCCTAACCCTAACCCTAACCGTAAACCTAACTCAGACCCTAAACCTAACCCTAACCCTAACCCTAACCCTAACACAAACACTAACACTAACCCTAAACCTAACACAAACCCTAACCCAAACCGTAACCCTAACTCTAACCCAAATCCTAACCCTAACCCTAACCCTAACGCAAACCCAAACCCTAACCCTAACCCAAACCATAACCCTAATCCTAACCCTACCCCTAACCCTAACCCTAAACCTAAATCAAACGCACACCCTAACCCTAACCCTAATCCAAACGCTAACCCTAACCCTAACCCTTATCCTAACACTATCCCTAACCCAAATCCTAACCTTATCGCAAACCCTCACCCTAAACCTAACCTAAACCTTAACCCTAAACCTAACACTAACCCTAACCCAAACCCTAACCCTAACCCTAACTCTAATCCAAACCCTAACCCAAACCCTAAACCTAAACCTAATCGTAACCCTAACCCTAACCCGAACCCTAACCCAAACACTAACCCTAACCCTAACCCTAACCTAACACTAACCCTATACCTAAACCTAACCCTAACCCAAACATTAACCCTAAACCTAAACCTAACCCAAACCCTAAGCCTAAACCTAAACCTAAACCAAACCCTAACCCTAACCCTAACCCTAACCCTAACCCTATGTATAACCTCACCCGAATCCTAACCCTAACCCTAACCCTAACCGAGCCCATAAACCTAAACCTATCCCTAACCACCACCCTAACCCAAACCTTAACCGTACCCTAACACTAAACCTAACTCTAAACCTAACCATAACCCTAACCCTAACCCTAAACCCTACCACGAACCCTGAACCTAAACCTAACCCAAACCCTAACCCTAACACTAACCCTAAACCTAACCCTAACCTAGCCCATAAACCTAAACCTATCCCTAACCACCACCCTAACCCAAAACTTAACCGTACCCTAACACTAAACCTAACTCTAAACCTAACCATAACCCTAACCCTAACCCTAAAATCTAACACGAACCCTGAACCTAAACCTAACCCAAACCCTAAACCTAACACTAACCCTAAACCTAAACGTAACCCAAACCCAAACCCTTACCCTAACCCTAACGCTAACCCAAATCCTAACCCTAACCCTAACCCAAACCCTAACCCTATCGCAAACCCTAACCCAAAACCTAAGCCTAACCCAAATCCTAAACCTAACCCAACCCTATCTCTAAACCAAACCGAAACCGAAACCCTAACTGTATCCCTAACCTAAACCCTAACCCTAACCCTAACACTAACCCTAACGCTAAACCTAACCCTCACCCTAAACCAAACGCAAACCCTAACCCTAAACCTAACCCTAACCCAAACCTAACCCTAAACCTAACCCAAACCATAACCCTAATACTAACCCTAACCCTAACCCAAACCCTCTCCCTAACCCTAATCGTAACCCTAACCCTAACCCGAACCCTAACCGAAACACTAACCCTAACCCTAACCCTAACCGTAACCTAACACTAACCCTATACCTAAACCTAACCCTAACCCAAACATTAACCCTAAACCTAAATCTAACCCAAACCCTAAGCCTAAACCTAACCCAAACCCTAACCCTATCCCTAACCCAAATCCTAAACTTATCGCAAACCCTCACCCTAAACCTAACGTAAATCCTAACCCTAACCCTAACACTAACCCTAACCCAAACCCAAACCCTAATCCTAACACTAACCCTAACCCTAACACTAACACTCACCCTAACCCAAACGGAAACCCTAAACCTAACCCTATCCCTAACTCAAACCCTAACCCTAACCCTAACTCTAATCCAAACCCTAAACCTAACCCTAATCCTAACCCCAACCCTAACCCAAACCATAACCCTAATCCTAATAGTAACCCTAAAACTAAACCTAACCCTAACCCAAACACTAACCCTAACCCTAACCCTAACCCTAACCCTAACCCTAACTCAAACCCTAAACCTAACCCTAACCCTAACCCTAACCCTAACCCTAACCCTAACACAAACACTAACACTAACCCTAAACCTAACACAAACCCTAACCCAAACCCTAACCCTAACCCTAACGCAAACCCAAACCCTAACCCTAACCCAAACCATAACCCTAATCCTAACCCTACCCCTAACCCTAAACCTAAACCTAAACCAAACGCACACCCTAACCCTAACCCTTATCCTAACCCTATCCCTAACCCAAATCCTAAGCTTATCGCAAACCCTCACCCTAAACCTAACCTAAACCTTAACCCTAAACCTAACACTAACCCTAACCCAAACCCAAATCCTAATCCTAACACTAACCCTAACCCTAACACTAACACTCACCCTAACCCAAACGGAAACCCTAAACCTAACCCTAACCCTAACTCAAACCCTAACCATAACCCTAACTCTAATGCAAGCCCTAACCCAAACCCTAAACCTAACCCTAATCGTAACCCTAACCCTAACCCCAACCCTAACCCAAACACTAACCCTAAACCTAACCCTAACCGTAACCTAACACTAACCCTATACCTAAACCTAACACTAACCCAAACATTAACCCTAAACCTAAACCTAACCCAAACCCTAAGCCTAAACCTAAACCTAACCCAAACCCTAACCCTAACCCTAACCCTAAACCTATGTATAACCTCACCCGAATCCTAACCCTAACCCTAACCCTAACCCAGCCCATAAACCTAAACCTATCCCTAACCACCACCCTAACCCAAACCTTAACCGTACCCTAACACTAAACCTAACTGTAAACCTAACCATAACCCTAACCCTAACCCTAAACCCTAACACGAACCCTGAACCTAAACCTAACCCAAACCCTAACCCTAACACTAACCCTAAACCTAACCCTAACCCAGCCCATAAACCTAAACCTATCCCTAACCACCACCCTAACCCAAACCTTAACCGTACCCTAACACTAAACCTAACTGTAAACCTAACCATAACACTAACCCTAACCCTAAACCCTAACACGAACCCTGAACCTAAACCTAACCCAAACACTAACCCTAACACTAACCCTAAACCTAACCGTAATCCAAACCCACACCCTTACCCTAACCCTAACCCTAAACCAAACCCAAACCCTAACCCTAACCCTAACCCTAACACAAAACCTAACCCTAACCCTAACCCAAACCCTAACACTAACCCTAACCCTAACCCAAACCCTAAACTTAACCCTAACCGTAACGCAACCCCAAACACTAAACCTAACCCTAACCCTAACCCAAACCCTAACCCTAACCATAACCCTAACGCAAACCCAAACCCTTACCCTAACCCTAACCCTAACCCAAATCCTAACCCTAACCCTAACCCAAACCCTAACACTAAACCTAACCCTAACCCAAACCCTAACTCTAACCCTAACCCTAACCCAAATCCAAACTCTAACCTAACCCTAACCCTAACAATAACCCAAATCCTAATCCTAACCCTAACCCAAACCCTAAACCTAACCGTAACCCACAATGCAACCCAAACCCAAAACCTAACTGTTACCCTAACCCAATCCATAACCCTAATCCTAACCCTAACCCTATCCCAAACCCTAAACGTAACCCTAACCCTAACACAAACCCTACCCCCAACCCTAACCCTAAACCTAACCCAAACCCCAACACTAACCCTAACCCTAACCCAAACAATAATTCTAACCCTAAACCTAACCCAAACCCAAACACTAACCCTAACCCTAACCCTAACCCTAACCCTAACCCTAACCCTAACCCTAATCCTAACGCAAACCAAACCCTAACACTAACACTAACCCTAACCCTAACCCTAACCCAAACCCAAAAACTAACCCTAAACCTAACCCTAACCCAGCCCCTAAACATAACCAGAACACAAACCATAACTCTATCCCTAAACCTAACTAACCCTAACCCTAAACCTAAACCTAACCCAAACGCAAACCCTAACCCTAACCCTAACACAAACCCTAACCCTAACCTTAAACTAAACTTAACCCTAACCCAAACGCTAACCCTAACCCTAACCCTAACCCTAATCCTAACCCTTACCTTAACCCAAATCCTAAACTTATCGCAAACCCTCACCCTAAACCTAACCTAAACCCTAACCCTAACACTAAGACTAACCCTAACCCAAACCCAAACCCTAATCCTAACACTAACCCTAACCCTAACCCTAACACTCACCCTAACCCAAACGGAAACCCTAAACCTAACCCTAACCCTAACCCAAACCATAACCCTAATCCTAACCCTATCCCTAACCCTAAACCTAAACCTAAACCAAACGCACACCTTAACACTAACCCTAATACAAACGCTAACCCTAACCCTAACCCTTATCCTAACCCTATCTCTAAGCCAAATCCGAACCTTATCGCAAACCCTCACCCTAAACCTAACCTAAACCCTAACCCTAAACCTAACACTAACCCTAACCCAAACCCTAACCCTAAACCTAACCCTAACCCTAACCCAAACCCAAACCCTAATCCTAACACTAACCCTAACCCTAACACTAACACTCACCCTAACCCAAACGGAAAATCTAAACCTAACCCTAACCCTAACTCAAACCCTAATCCTAACCCTAACTCTAATCCAAACTCTAACCCTAACCCTAATCCTAACCGCAACCCTAACCCAAACCATAACCCTAATCCTAATCGTAACCCTAAAACTAAACCTAACCCTAATCCAAACACTAAACCTCACCCTAACCCGAACCCTAACCCTAACCCTAACCCTAATTCAAACCCTAAACCTAACCCTAACTCTAACCCTAACACTAACCTTAACCCTAATCCAAATCCAAACCCTAAAACTAACCCTAACCCAAACCCTAACCATAACCAGAACCCAAACCATAACTCTATCTCTAAACATAACCCTAACCCTAAACCTAACCCTCACCCAAATGCACACCCTAACCCTAACCCTAACCCAAACCCTAACCCTAACCTTAAACTAAACTTAACCATAACCCAAAGGCTAACCCTAAATCTAACCCAAACCCTAACCCTATCGCAAACCCTAACCCTAAACCTAAGCCTAAATCAAATCCTAACCCTAACCCCAACTCTAACCCTAAAACAAACCCAAACCGAAACCATTACCCTAACCCTAACCTAAACACTAACTCTAAACCTAACCCTTATCCTAACCCTATCCCTAACCCAAATTCTAACCTAATCACAAACCCTCACCCTTAACCTAACCTAAATCGTAACCCTAACCCTAACACTAACCCTAACCCAAACCCAAAACCTAATCCTAACACTAACCCTAACCCTAACACTAACACTCACCCTAAACCAAACGGAAACCCTAAACCTAACCCTATCCCTAACTCAAACCCTAACCCTAACCCTAACTCTAATCCAAAACCTAACCCTAACCCTAATCCTAACCCCAACCCTAACCCAAACCATAACCCTAATCCTAATAGTAACCCTAAAACTAAACCTAACCCTAACCCTAACCCTAACCCTAATCCTAACCCTAACCCTAACCGTAAACCTAACTCAAACCCTAAACCTAACCCTAACCCTAACCCTAACCCTAACCCTAACCCTAACCCTAACACAAACCCTAAGCCAAAGCCTAACCCTAACTCTAACCCAAATCCTAACCCTAACCCTAAATCTAACGCAAACCCAAACCCTAACCCTAGCCCAAACCATAACCCTAATCCTAACCCTACCCCTAACCCTAACCCTAAACCTAAACCAAACGCACACCCTAACCCTAACCCTAATCCAAACGCTAACCCTAACCCTAACCCTTATCCTAACACTATCCCTAAACCAAATCCTAACCTTATCGCAAACCCTCACCCTAAACCTAACCTAAACCTTAACCCTAAACCTAACACTAACCCTAACCCAAACCCAAATCCTAATCCTAACACTAACCCTAACCCTAACACTAACACTCACCCTAACCCAAACGGAAACCCTAAACCTAACCCTAACCCTAACTCAAACCCTAACCCTAACCCTAACTCTAATAAAAACCCTAACCCAAACCCTAAACCTAACCCTAATCGAAATCCTAACCCTAACCCGAACCCTAACCCAAACACTAACCCTAACCCTAACCCTAACCGTAACCTAACACTAACCCTATACCTAAACCTAACCCTAACCCAAACATTAAACCTAAACCTAAACCTAACCCAAACCCTAAGCCTAAACCTAAACCTAACCCAAACCCTAACCCTAACCCTAACCCTAACCGTATGTATAACCTCACCCGAATCCTAACCCTAACCCTAACCCTAACCCAGCCCATAAACCTAAACCTATCCCTAACCACCACCCTAACCCAAACCTTAACCGTACCCTAACACTAAACCTAACTGTAAAACTAACCATAAACCTAACCCTAACCCTAAACCCTAACACGAACCCTGAACCTAAACCTAACCCAAACCCTAACCCTAACACTAACCCTAACCCTAACCCTAACCCAGCCCAAAAACCAAAACCTATCCCTAACCACCACCCTAACCCAAAAGTTAACCGTACCCTAACACTTAACCTAACTGTATACCTAACCAAAACCGTAAACCTAACCCTAAAGCCTAACACGAATCCTGAACCTAAACCTAACCCAAACCCTAACCCTAACACTAACCCTAAACCTAACCGTAACCGAAACCCAAACCCTTACCCTAACCCTAACCCTAACCCAAATCCTAACCCTAACCCTAACCCAAACCCTAACCCTATCGCAAACCCTAACCCAAAACCTAAGCCTAACCCAAATCCTAAACCTAACCCCAACCCTATCTCTTAACCAAACCGAAACCGAAACCCTAACTGTATCCCTAACCTAAACCCTAACCCTAACCCTAACACTAACCTAACGCTAAACCTAACCCTCACCGTAACCCAAACGCAAACCCAAACCCTAAACCTAACCCTAACCCAAACCCTAACCCTAACCCTAACCCAAACCATAACCCTAATACTAACCCTAACCCTAACCCAAACCCTAACCCTAACCCTAATCGTAACCCTAACCCTAACCCGAACCCTAACCCAAACACTAACCCTAACCCTAACCCTAACCGTAACCTAACACTAACCCTATACCTAAACCTAACCCTAACCCAAACATTAACCCTAAACCTAAACCTAACCCAAACCCTAAGCCTAAACCTAAACCTAACTCAAACCCTAACCCTATCCCTAACCCAAATCCTAAATTTATCGCAAACCCTCACCCTAAACCTAACCTAAATCCTAACCCTAACCCTAACACTAACCCTAACCCAAACCCAAACCCTAATCCTAACACTAACCCTAACCCTAACACTAACACTCACCCTAACCCAAACGGAAACCCTAAACCTAACCCTATCCCTAACTCAAACCCTAACCCTAACCCTAACTCTAATCTTAACCCTAACCCTAACCCTAATCCTAACCCCAACCCTAACCCAAACCATAACCCTAATACTAATAGTAACCCTAAAACTAAACCTAACCCTAACCCAAACACTAACCCTAACCCTAACCCTAACCCTAACCCTAACCCTAACTCAAACCCTAAACCTAACCCTAACCCTAACCCTTACCCTAACACAAACACTAACACTAACCCTAAACCTAACACAAACCCTAACCCAAACCCTAACCCTAACCCTAACGCAAACCCAAACCCTAACCCTAACCCAAACCATAACCCTAATCCTAACCCTACCCCTAACACTAAACCTAAACCTAAACCAAACGCACACCCTAACCCTAACCCTAATCCAAACGCTAACCCTAACCCTAACCCTTATCCTAACCCTATCCCTAACCCAAATCCTAACCTTATCGCAAACCCTCACCCTAAACCTAACCTAAACCTTAAACCTAAACCTAACACTAACCCTAACCCAAACCCAAATCCTAATCCTAACACTAACCCTAACCCTAACACTAACACTCACCCTAACCCAAACGGAAACCCTAAACCTAACCCTAACCCTAACTCAAACCCTAACCCTAACCATAACTCTAATCCAAACCCTAACCCAAACCCTAAACCTAACCCTAATCGTAACCCTAACCCTAACCCGAACCCTAACCCAAACACTAACCCTAACCCTAACCCTAACCGTAACCTAACACTAACCCTATACCTAAACCTAACACTAACCCAAACATTAACCCTAAACCTAAACCTAACCCAAACCCTAAGCCTTAACCTAAATCTAACCCAAACCCTAACCCTAACCCTAACCCTAACCCTATGTATAACCTCACCCGAATCCTAACCCTAACCCTAACCCTAACCCAGCCCATAAACCTAAACCTATCCCTAACCACCACCCTAACCCAAACCTTAACCGTACCCTAACACTAAACCTAACTGTAAACCTAACCATAACCCTAACCCTAACCCTAAACCCTAACACGAACCCTGAACCTAAACTTAACCCAAAACCTAACCCTAACACTAACCCTAAACCTAACCCTAACCCAGCCCATAAACCTAAACCTATCCCTAACCACCACCCTAACCCAAACCTTAACCGTACCCTAACACTAAACCTAACTGTAAACCTAACCATAACCCTAACCCTAACCCTAAACCCTAACACGAACCCTGAACCTAAACCTAACCCAAACCCTAACCCTAACACTAACCCTAAACCTAACCGTAATCCAAACCCACACCCTTACCCTAACCCTAACCCTAAACCAAACCCAAACCCTAACCCTAACCCTAACCCTAACACAAACCCTAACCCTAACCCTAACCCAAACCCTAACACTAACCCTAACCCTAACCCAAACCCTAAACTTAACCCTAACCCTAACGCAACCCCAAACACTAAACCTAACCCTAACCCTAAACCAAACCCAAACCCTAACCCTAACCCTAACCCTAAACCAAACCCTTACCCTAACCCTAACCCTAACCCAAATCCTAACCCTAACCCTAACCCAAACCCTAACCCTATCGCAAACCCTAACCCAAAACCTAAGCCTAACCCAAATTCTAAACCTAACCCCAACCCTATCTCTAAACCAAACCGAAACCGAAACCCTAACTGTATCCCTAACCTAAACCCTAACCCTAACCCTAACAATAACCCTAACGCTAAACCTAACCCTCACCCTAACCTAAACGCAAACCCTAACCCTAAACCTAACCCTAACCCAACCCCTAACCCTAACCCTAACTCTAAACCAAACCCTAAGCCTAACACGAATCCTAACACAAACCATAACCCTAACCCTAATCGTAACCCTAACCCTAACCCCAACCCTAAGCCAAACACTAACCCTAACCCTAAACCTAACCCTAACCCTAATTCTAACCCTAACCCTAACCATAAACCATACCCTAATCACAGGATAGCCTTGAACGGATAATCCTCCTACCTCACCCCCAATACTTGAGTTGTACTTTTTTAAGAGCGAAGATTGGATTCAGCAACAATGAAAAAGGAAAATATTTTCCCTCATAGAGAACGATGCCCAAAGTAGTTTTCTGAATCAAATGTAGCTTATAGTACTGAAGAATCCAATATCAATAATATGGTAATTTCTAGAAAGAATGAGGTTGGTTATTTATGTAACCACGTGCAATCCTGGCAAGAGCTGCAGGACTTGGAAGCAACCTTGGCATGACTTGACCAGGGAAGGAGCACATGCTCTGAAGCTGTGATAGACAGGCAGAGCTTTGCAAGTGAGTGCTGATTGCTATTGGTCAGTCTCATGTTATTGTTGTCTGATGTGGGCAGGAGTGCTGAGGTCACAGAATCTTGGACTAAGATTCTGGAACTCCAAGAGGCAGTGACCTGGCAAGCATTGTTTAGGGTGTTGCTAGGTGACAAAGCCCTCTCAGATGAGTTGCTGAAACACAGAGGTTTATTGGTGGTAGGCTCCAGTGTTTGGGTGACCAGTTTAGAGAGATTTAGTTGACTTTAGGTCAAAGTTCTAGTGATTGACTAAAAGACGCAGCCAGGGGAAGATGGGTGGAGGAGGGGAGAAGGTGGTGTGGCCTGCTGACCCTGCCCAGGCCCTGCACATACAGGACCTCTACTACAACGCCTACCTCTACTAAAGCTAACCCTAACCCTAACCCTAACACTAAACCTAACCCTAAACCTAACACTAACCCTATACTTAACCCTAACCCTAACCCAAATATTAAACCTAAACCTAAACCTAACCCAAAACCTAAGCCTAAACCCAACCCTAACCCAAACCCTAACGCTAACCCTAACCCTAAACCAAACCCTAACCCTAAGCCTAAACCTAACCCTAACCCTAAACCAAACATTAACCCTAAACTTAACTCTAACCCAAATCCTAACCCTAAACCTAACCCTAGCCCAAACACTAACCCCAAACCTAACCCTAACACAAAACCAAACCCTAACCCTAACCCAAACCAAAACCCTAAACCTAACCCTAACCCTAACCCAAATTCTAACCGTAACCCTAAACCTAACCCTAACCCAAACCCTAACCCTAACCCTAACGCAAACCCAAACCCTAACCCTAACCCAAACCATAACCCTAATCCTAACCCTACCCCTAACCCTAAAACTAAACCTAAACCAAACGCACACCCTAACCCTAACCCTAATCCAAACGCTAACCCTAACCCTAACCCTTATCCTAACCCTATCCCTAACCCAAATCCTAACCTTATCGCAAACCCTCACCCTAAACCTAACCTAAACCTTAACTCTAAACCTAACACTAACCCTAACCCAAACCCAAATCCTAATCCTAACACTAACCCTAACCCTAACACTAACACTCACCCTAACCCAAACGGAAACCCTAAACCTAACCCTAAGCCTAACTCAAACCCTAAACCTAACCCTAACTCTAATCCAAACCCTAAACCAAACCCTAAACCTAACCCTAATCGAAACCCTAACCCTAACCCGAACCCTAACCCAAACACTAACCCTAACCCTAACCCTAACCGTAACCTAACACTAACCCTATACCTAAACCTAACCCTAACCCAAACATTAAACCTAAACCTAAACCTAACCCAAACCCTAAGCCTAAACCTAAACCTAACCCAAACCCTAACCCTAACCCTAACCCTAACCCTATGTATAACCTCACCCGAATCCTAACCCTAACCCTAACCCTAACCCAGCCCATAAACCTAAACCTATCCCTAACCACCACCCTAACCCAAACCTTAACCGTACCCTAACACTAAACCTAACTGTAAACCTAACCATAAACCTAACCCTAACCCTAAACCCTAACACGAACCCTGAACCTAAACCTAACCCAAACCCTAACCCTAACACTAACCCTAACCCTAACCCTAACCCAGCCCAAAAACCTAAACCTATCCCTAACCACCACCCTAACCCAAACCTTAACCGTACCCTAACACTAAACCTAACTGTAAACCTAACCAAAACCCTAACCCTAACCCTAAACCCTAACACGAATCCTGAACCTAAACCTAACCCAAACCCTAACCCTAACACTAACCCTAAACCTAACCGTAACCCAAACCCAAACCCTTACCCTAACCCTAACGCTAACCCAAATCCTAACCCTAACCCTAACCCAAACCCTAACCCTATCGCAAACCCTAACCCAAAACCTAAGCCTAACCCAAATCCTAAACCTAACCCCAACCCTATCTCTAAACCAAACCGAAACCGAAACCCTAACTGTATCCCTAACCTAAACCCTAACCCTAACCCTAACACTAACCTAACGCTAAACCTAACCCTCACCGTAACCCAAACGCAAACCCAAACCCTAAACCTAACCCTAACCAAAACCCTAACCCTAACCCTAACCCAAACCATAACCCTAATACTAACGCTAACCCTAACCCAAACCCTAACCCTAACCCTAATCGTAACCCTAACCCTAACCCGAACCCTAACCCAAACACTAACCCTAACCCTAACCCTAACCGTAACCTAACACTAACCCTATACCTAAACCTAACCCTAACCCAAACATTAACCCTAAACCTAAACCTAACCCAAACCCTAAGCCTAAACCTAAACCTAACTCAAACCCTAACCCTATCCCTAACCCAAATCCTAAACTTATCGCAAACCCTCACCCTAAACCTAACCTAAATCCTAACCCTAACCCTAACACTAACCCTAACCCAAACCCAAACCCTAATCCTAACACTAACCCTAACCCTAACACTAACACTCACCCTAACCCAAACGGAAACCCTAAACCTAACCCTATCCCTAACTCAAACCCTAACCCTAACCCTAACTCTAATCCAAACCCTAACCCTAACCCTAATCCTAACCCCAACCCTAACCCAAACCATAACCCTAATCCTAATAGTAACCCTAAAACTAAACCTAACCCTAACCCAAACACTAACCCTAACCCTAACCCTAACCCTAACCCTAACCCTAACCCTAACTCAAACCCTAAACCTAACCCTAACCCTAACCCTAACCCTAACCCTAACACAAACACTAACACTAACCCTAAACCTAACACAAACCCTAACCCAAACCCTAACCCTAACCCTAACGCAAACCCAAACCCTAACCCTAACCCAAACCATAACCCTAATCCTAACCCTACCCCTAACCCTAAACCTAAACCTAAACCAAACGCACACCCTAACCCTAACCCTAATCCAATCGCTAACCCTAACCCTAACCCTTATCCTAACCCTATCCCTAACCCAAATCCTAACCTTATCGGAAACCCTCACCCTAAACCTAACCTAAACCTTAACCCTAAACCTAACACTAACCCTAACCCAAACCCAAATCCTAATCCTAACACTAACCCTAACCCTAACACTAACACTCACCCTAACCCAAACGGAAACCCTAAACCTAACCCTAACCCTAACTCAAACCCTAACCCTAACCATAACTCTAATCCAAACCCTAACCCAAACCCTAAACCTAACCCTAATCGTAACCCTAACCCTAACCCGAACCCTAACCCAAACACTAACCCTAACCCTAACCCTAACCGTAACCTAACACTAACCCTATACCTAAACCTAACACTAACCCAAACATTAACCCTAAACCTAAACCTAACCCAAACCCTAAGCCTTAACCTAAATCTAACCCAAACCCTAACCCTAACCCTAACCCTAACCCTATGTATAACCTCACCCGAATCCTAACCCTAACCCTAACCCTAACCCAGCCCATAAACCTAAACCTATCCCTAACCACCACCCTAACCCAAACCTTAACCGTACCCTAACACTAAACCTAACTGTAAACCTAACCATAACCCTAACCCTAACCCTAAACCCTAACACGAACCCTGAACCTAAACTTAACCCAAAACCTAACCCTAACACTAACCCTAAACCTAACCCTAACCCAGCCCATAAACCTAAACCTATCCCTAACCACCACCCTAACCCAAACCTTAACCGTACCCTAACACTAAACCTAACTGTAAACCTAACCATAACCCTAACCCTAACCCTAAACCCTAACACGAACCCTGAACCTAAACCTAACCCAAACCCTAACCCTAACACTAACCCTAAACCTAACCGTAATCCAAACCCACACCCTTACCCTAACCCTAACCCTAAACCAAACCCAAACCCTAACCCTAACCCTAACCCTAACACAAACCCTAACCCTAACCCTAACCCAAACCCTAACACTAACCCTAACCCTAACCCAAACCCTAAGCTTAACCCTAACCCTAACGCAACCCCAAACACTAAACCTAACCCTAACCCTAAACCAAACCCAAACCCTAACCCTAACCCTAACCCTAAACCAAACCCTTACCCTAACCCTAACCCTAACCCAAATCCTAACCCTAACCCTAACCCAAACCCTAACCCTATCGCAAACCCTAACCCAAAACCTAAGCCTAACCCAAATTCTAAACCTAACCCCAACCCTATCTCTAAACCAAACCGAAACCGAAACCCTAACTGTATCCCTAACCTAAACCCTAACCCTAACCCTAACAATAACCCTAACGCTAAACCTAACCCTCACCCTAACCTAAACGCAAACCCTAACCCTAAACCTAACCCTAACCCAAACCCTAACCCTAACCCTAACTCTAAACCAAACCCTAACCCTAACACGAATCCTAACACAAACCATAACCCTAACCCTAATCGTAACCCTAACCCTAACCCGAACCCTAAGCCAAACACTAACCCTAACCCTAAACCTAACCCTAACCCTAATTCTAACCCTAACCCTAACCATAAACCATACCCTAATCACAGGATAGCCTTGAACGGATAATCCTCCTACCTCACCCCCAATACTTGAGTTGTACTTTTTTAAGAGCGAAGATTGGATTCAGCAACAATGAAAAAGGAAAATATTTTCCCTCATAGAGAACGATGCCCAAAGTAGTTTTCTGAATCAAATGTAGCTTATAGTACTGAAGAATCCAATATCAATAATATGGTAATTTCTAGAAAGAATGAGGTTGGTTATTTATGTAACCACGTGCAATCCTGGCAAGAGCTGCAGGACTTGGAAGCAACCTTGGCATGACTTGACCAGGGAAGGAGCACATGCTCTGAAGCTGTGATAGACAGGCAGAGCTTTGCAAGTGAGTGCTGATTGCTATTGGTCAGTCTCATGTTATTGTTGTCTGATGTGGGCAGGAGTGCTGAGGTCACAGAATCTTGGACTAAGATTCTGGAACTCCAAGAGGCAGTGACCTGGCAAGCATTGTTTAGGGTGTTGCTAGGTGACAAAGCCCTCTCAGATGAGTTGCTGAAACACAGAGGTTTATTGGTGGTAGGCTCCAGTGTTTGGGTGACCAGTTTAGAGAGATTTAGTTGACTTTAGGTCAAAGTTCTAGTGATTGACTAAAAGACGCAGCCAGGGGAAGATGGGTGGAGGAGGGGAGAAGGTGGTGTGGCCTGCTGACCCTGCCCAGGCCCTGCACATACAGGACCTCTACTACAACGCCTACCTCTACTAAAGCTAACCCTAACCCTAACCCTAACACTAAACCTAACCCTAAACCTAACACTAACCCTATATTAACCCTAACCCTAACCCAAATATTAAACCTAAACCTAAACCTAACCCAAAACCTAAGCCTAAACCTAACACTAACCCAAACCCTAACGCTAACCCTAACCCTAAACCAAACCCTAACCCTAACCCTAAACCTAACCCTAACCCTAAACCAAACATTAACCCTAAACTTAACTCTAACCCAAATCCTAACCCTAAACCTAACCCTAGCCCAAACACTAACCCCAAACCTAACCCTAACACAAAACCAAACCCTAACCCTAACCCAAACCAAAACCCTAAACCTAACCCTAACCCTAAACCAAATTCTAACCGTAACCCTAAACCTAACCCTAACCCAAACCCTAACCCTAACCCTAACGCAAACCCAAACCCTAACCCTAACCCCAACCATAACCCTAATCCTACCCCTACCCCTCACCCTACACCTAAACCTAAACCAAACGCACACCCTAACCCTAACCCTAATCCAAACGCTAACCCTAACCCTAACCCTTATCCTAACCCTATCCCTAACCCAAATCCTAACCTTATCGCAAACCCTCACCCTAAACCTAACCTAAACCTTAACTCTAAACCTAACACTAACCCTAACCCAAACCCAAATCCTAATCCTAACACTAACCCTAACCCTAACACTAACACTAACCCTAACCCAAACGGAAACCCTAAACCTAACCCTAAGCCTAACTCAAACCCTAACCCTAACCCTAACTCTAATCCAAACCCTAAACCAAACCCTAAACCTAACCCTAATCGAAACCCTAACCCTAACCCGAACCCTAACCCAAACACTAACCCTAACCCTAACCCTAACCGTAACCTAACACTAACCCTATACCTAAACCTAACCCTAACCCAAACATTAAACCTAAACCTAAACCTAACCCAAACCCTAAGCCTAAACCTAAACCTAACCCAAACCCTAACCCTAACCCTAACCCTAACCCTATGTATAACCTCACCCGAATCCTAACCCTAACCCTAACCCTAACCCAGCCCATAAACCTAAAGATATCCCTAACCACCACCCTAACCCAAACCTTAACCGTACCCTAACACTAAACCTAACTGTAAACCTAACCATAAACCTAACCCTAACCCTAAACCCTAACACGAACCCTGGACCTAAACCTAACCCAAACCCTAACCCTAACACTAACCCTACCCCTAACCCTAACCCAGCCCAAAAACCTAAACCTATCCCTAACCACCACCCTAACCCAAACCTTAACCGTACCCTAACACTAAACCTAACTGTAAACCTAACCATAACCCTAACCCTAACCCTAAACCCTAACACGAACCCTGAACCTAAACTTAACCCAAAACCTAACCCTAACACTAACCCTAAACCTAACCCTAACCCAGCCCATAAACCTAAACCTATCCCTAACCACCACCCTAACCCAAACCTTAACCGTACCCTAACACTAAACCTAACTGTAAACCTAACCATAACCCTAACCCTAACCCTAAACCCTAACACGAACCCTGAACCTAAACCTAACCCAAACCCTAACCCTAACACTAACCCTAAACCTAACCGTAATCCAAACCCACACCCTTACCCTAACCCTAACCCTAAACCAAACCCAAACCCTAACCCTAACCCTAACCCTAACACAAACCCTAACCCTAACCCTACCCCTAACCCAAACCCTAACACTAACCCTAACCCTAACCCAAACCCTAAACTTAACCCTAACCCTAACGCAACCCCAAACACTAAACCTAACCCTAACCCTAACCCAAACCCAAACCCTAACCCTAACCCTAACCCTAAACCAAACCCTTACCCTAACCCTAACCCTAACCCAAATCCTAACCCTAACCCTAACCCAAACCCTAACCCTATCGCAAACCCTAACCCAAAACCTAAGCCTAACCCAAATTCTAAACCTAACCCCAACCCTATCTCTAAACCAAACCGAAACCGAAACCCTAACTGTATCCCTACCCTAAACCCTAACCCTAACCCTAACACTAACCCTAACGCTAAACCTAACCCTCACCCTAACCTAAACGCAAACCCTAACCCTAAACCTAACCCTAACCCAAACCCTAACCCTAACCCTAACTCTAAACCAAACCCTAACCCTAACACGAACCCTAACACAAACCATAACCCTAACCCTAATCGTAACCCTAACCCTAACCCGAACCCTAAGCCAAACACTAACCCTAACCCTAACCCTAAACCTAACCCTAACCCTAATTCTAACCCTAAACCTAACCATAAACCATACCCTAATCACAGGATAGCCTTGAACGGATAATCCTCCTACCTCACCCCCAATACTTGAGTTGTACTTTTTTAAGAGCGAAGATTGGATTCAGCAACAATGAAAAAGGAAAATATTTTCCCTCATAGAGAACGATGCCCAAAGTAGTTTTCTGAATCAAATGTAGCTTATAGTACTGAAGAATCCAATATCAATAATATGGTAATTTCTAGAAAGAATGAGGTTGGTTATTTATGTAACCACGTGCAATCCTGGCAAGAGCTGCAGGACTTGGAAGCAACCTTGGCATGACTTGACCAGGGAAGGAGCACATGCTCTGAAGCTGTGATAGACAGGCAGAGCTTTGCAAGTGAGTGCTGATTGCTATTGGTCAGTCTCATGTTATTGTTGTCTGATGTGGGCAGGAGTGCTGAGGTCACAGAATCTTGGACTAAGATTCTGGAACTCCAAGAGGCAGTGACCTGGCAAGCATTGTTTAGGGTGTTGCTAGGTGACAAAGCCCTCTCAGATGAGTTGCTGAAACACAGAGGTTTATTGGTGGTAGGCTCCAGTGTTTGGGTGACCAGTTTAGAGAGATTTAGTTGACTTTAGGTCAAAGTTCTAGTGATTGACTAAAAGACGCAGCCAGGGGAAGATGGGTGGAGGAGGGGAGAAGGTGGTGTGGCCTGCTGACCCTGCCCAGGCCCTACACATACAGGACCTCTACTACAACGCCTACCTCTACTAAAGCTAACCCTAACCCTAACCCTAACACTAAACCTAACCCTAAACCTAACACTAACCCTATACTTAACCCTAACCCTAACCCAAATATTAAATCTAAACCTAAACCTAACCCAAAACCTAAGCCTAAACCTAACCCTAACCCAAACCCTAACGCTAACCCTAACCCTAAACCAAACCCTAACCCTAAGCCTAAACCTGACCCTAACCCTAAACCAAACATTAACCCTAAACTTAAGTCTAACCCAAATCCTAACCCTAAACCTAACCCTAGCCCAAACACTAACCCCAAACCTAACCCTAACACAAAACCAAACCCTAACCCTAACCCAAACCAAAACCCTAAACCTAACCCTAACCCTAAACGAAATTCTAACCGTAACCCTAAACCTAACCCTAACCCAAACCCTAACCCTAACCCTAACGCAAACCCAAACCCTAACCCTAACCCAAACCATAACCCTAATCCTAACCCTACCCCTAACCCTAAACCTAAACCTAAACCAAACGCACACCCTAACCCTAACCCTAATCCAAACGCTAACCCTAACCCTAACCCTTATCCTAACCCTATCCCTAACCCAAATCCTAACCTTATCGCAAACCCTCACCCTAAACCTAACCTAAACCTTAACTCTAAACCTAACACTAACCCTAACCCAAACCCAAATCCTAATCCTAACACTAACCCTAACCCTAACACTAACACTCACCCTAACCCAAACGGAAACCCTAAACCTAACCCTAAGCCTAACTCAAACCCTAACCCTAACCCTAACTCTAATCCAAACCCTAAACCAAACCCTAAACCTAACCCTAATCGAAACCCTAACCCTAACCCGAACCCTAACCCAAACACTAACCCTAACCCTAACCCTAACCGTAACCTAACACTAACCCTATACCTAAACCTAACCCTAACCCAAACATTAAACCTAAACCTAAACCTAACCCAAACCCTAAGCCTAAACCTAAACCTAACCCAAACCCTAACCCTAACCCTAACCCTAACCCTATGTATAACCTCACCCGAATCCTAACCCTAACCCTAACCCTAACCCAGCCCATAAACCTAAAGATATCCCTAACCACCACCCTAACCCAAACCTTAACCGTACCCTAACACTAAACCTAACTGTAAACCTAACCATAAACCTAACCCTAACCCTAAACCCTAACACGAACCCTGAACCTAAACCTAACCCAAACCCTAACCCTAACACTAACCCTAACCCTAACCCTAACCCAGCCCAAAAACCTAAACCTATCCCTAACCACCACCCTAACCCAAACCTTAACCGTACCCTAACACTAAACCTAACTGTAAACCTAACCAAAGCCCTAACTCTAACCCTAAACCCTAACACGAATCCTGAACCTAAACCTAACCCAAACCCTAACCCTAACACTAACCCTAAACCTAACCGTAAGCCAAACGCAAAGCCTTACCCTAACCCTAACGCTAACCCAAATCCTAACCCTAACCCTAACCCAAACCCTAACCCTATCGCAAACCCTAACCCAAAACCTAAGCCTAACCCAAATCCTAAACCTAACCCCAACCCTATCTCTAAACCAAACCGAAACCGAAACCCTAACTGTATCCCTAACCTAAACCCTAACCCTAACCCTAACACTAACCTAACGCTAAACCTAACCCTCACCGTAACCCAAACGCAAACCCAAACCCTAAACCTAACCCTAACCCAAACCCTAACCCTAACCCTAACCCAAACCATAACCCTAATACTAACGCTAACCCTAACCCAAACCCTAACCCTAACCCTAAACCTAACCCTAACCCTAAACCAAACATTAACCCTAAACTTAACTCTAACCCAAATCCTAACCCTAAACCTAACCCTAGCCCAAACACTAACCCCAAACCCAACCCTAACACAAAACCAAACCCTAACACCTACCCAAAACAAAACACTAAACCTAACCCTAACCCTAACCCAAATTCTAACCGTAACCCTAAACCTAACCCTAACCCAAACCCCAAACCTAACACTAACCCAAACCTTAACCCTATACCTAACCCTAACCCTAACCCAAACATTAACCCTAAACCTAACCCTAACCCAAACCCTAACCCCAAACCTAACACTAACCCAAACCTTAACCCTATACCTAACCCTAACCCTAACCCAAACATTAACCCTAAACCTAACCCTAACCCAAACCCTAACCCTAAACCTAACGCTAACCCAAACCCTAAACCTAAACCTAACCCTAAACCAAACCCTAACCCTGACCCTAAAAATAACCCTAACCCAAACATTAACCCCAAACCTTAGCCTAACCCAAACGGTAAACCTAAAACTAAGTCTAACACAAGCCCTAACCCTAACCCTAACCCTAACCCAAAGCCAAACCCTAACCCTATCCCTAACCCTAAACCAAACTCTAACCGTAACCGTAACGCTAACCCTAACACTAACCCTAAACCTAAACATAACCCTAACCCAAACCCAAAGCCTAATCCTAACCCTAACTCTAATCCAAACTCTAACCATAACCAGAACCCAAACCATAACTCTATCCCTAAACCTAACACTAAACCTAAACCTAACCCTAACCCTAATCCAAACAATAATCCTAATCCTAACCCTAAACCTAACGCTAACCCACACCCTATCCCTAACAGTAACCGTAAACCTAACCCTAACACAAACCCTAACCCTAACCCTAACCCTAACCCTAACCCTAACCCAAACCCTAACCCTAACCCTAAGCCTAAACCAACACCAAACCCTAACACTAAACTTAACACTAACCCGAACCCTAACCCAAACCCAAGCCCTAACCTAACCCTAACCCTAACAATAACCCAAACCCTAACCCTAACCCTAAACCTAACCCTAACCGTAACCCAATCCCAAACCCTAACCCTAACCCTAAACCTAACACAAATCCTAACCCTAACCCTAAACCTAACTCAAAACCTAACACTGACCCTAACCCTAACCCAAACCCTAACGCTAACCCGAACCCTAACGCAAACCCAAACCCTAACCCTAACCCTAAACCTAACACTAACCCTAACCCAAACCCAAACCCTAATCCTAACACTAACCCTAACCCTAACACTAACACTCACCCTAACCTAAACGGAAAATCTAAACCTAACCCTAACCCTAACTCAAACCCTAACCCTAACCCTAACTCTAATCCAAACCCTAACCCTAACCCTAATCCTAACCGAAACCCTAACCCAAACCATAACCCTAATCCTAATCGCAACCCTAAAACTAAACCTAACCCTAATCCAAACACTAAACCTCACCCTAAACCTAACCCTAACCCTAAACCTAACCCTAACTCAAACCCTAAACCTAACCCTAACTCTAACCCTAACACTAACCCTAACCCTAATCCAAATCCAAACCCTAAAACTAACCCTAACCCAAACCCTAACCATAACCAGAACCCAAACCATAACTCTATCTCTAAACATAACCCTAACCCTAAACCTAAGCCTCACCCAAATCGACACCCTAACCCTAACCCTAACCCTAACCCTAACCCAAACCCTAACCCTAACCTTAAACTAAACTTAACCATAACCCAAACGCTAACCCTAAATCTAACCCAAACCCTAACCCTATCGCAAACCCTAACCCTAAACCTAAGCCTAAACCAAATCCTAACCCTAACCCCAACTCTAACCCTAAAACAAACCGAAACCGAAACCCTTACCCTAACCCTAAAGTAAACACTAACCCTAACCCTAACCCTTATCCTAACCCTATCCCTAACCCAAATCCTAACCTTATCGCAAACCCTCACCCTAAACCTAACCTAAATCCTAACCCTAACCCTAACACTAACCCTAACCCAAACCCAAACCCTAATCCTAACACTAACCCCAACCCTAACACTAACACTCACCCTAAACCAAAGGGAAACCCTAAACCTAACCCTATCCCTAACTCAAACCCTAACCCTAACCCTAACTCTAATCCAAACCCTAACCCTAACCCTAATGCTAACCCCAACCCTAACCCAAACCATAACCCTAATCCTAATAGTAACCCTAAAACTAAACCTAACCGTAACCCAAACACTAACCCTAACCCTAACCCTAACCCTAACCCTAACCGTAAACCTAACTCAAACCCTAAACCTAAACCTAACCCTAACCCTAACCCTAACCCTAACCCTAACACAAACACTAACACTAACCCTAAACCTAACACAAACCCTAACCCAAACCCTAACCCTAACTCTAACCCAAATCCTAACCCTAACCCTAACCCTAACACAAACCCAAACCTTAACCCTAACCCAAACCATAAACCTAATCCTAACCCTACCCCTAACCCTAAACCTAAACCTAAACCAAACGCACACCCTAACCCTAACCCTAATCCAAACGCTAACCCTAACCCTAACCCTTATCCTAACACTATCCCTAACCCAAATCCTAACCTTATCGCAAAACCTCACCCTAAACCTAACCTAAACCTTAACCCTAAACCTAACACTAACCCTAACCCAAACCCAAATCCTAATCCTAACACTAACCCTAACCCTAACACTAACACTCACCCTAACCCAAACGGAAACCCTAAACCTAACCCTAACCCTAACTCAAACCCGAACCCTAACCCTAACTCTAATCCAAACCCTAACCCAAACCCTAAACCTAACCCTAATCGTAACCCTAAACCTAACCCGAACCCTAACCCAAACACTAACCCTAACCCTAACCCTAACCGTAACCTAACACTAACCCTATACCTAAACCTAACCCTAACCCAAACATTAACCCTAAACCTAAACCTAACCCAAACCCTAAGCCTAAACCTAAACCTAAACCAAACCCTAACCCTAACCCTAACCCTAACCCTAACCCAGCCCATAAACCTAAACCTATCCCTAACCACCACCCTAACCCAAAACTTAACCGTACCCTAACACTAAACCTAACTGTAAACCTAACCATAACCCTAACCCTAACCCTAAACCCTAACACGAACCCTGAACCTAAGCCTAACCCAAACCCTAAACCTAACACTAACCCTAAACCTAACCGTAACCCAAACCCAAACCCTTACCCTAACCCTAACGCTAACCCAAATCCTAACCCTAACCCTAACCCAAACCCTAACCTATCGCAAACCCTAACCCAAAATCTAAGCCTAACCCAAATCCTAAACCTAACCCCAACCCTATCTCTAAACGAAACCGAAACCAAAACCCTAACTGTATCCCTAACCTAAACCCTAACCCTAACCCTAACACTAACCCTAACGCTAAACCTAACCCTCACCCTAACCCAAACGCAAACCCTAACCCTAAACCTAACCCTAACCCAAACCCTAATTCTAACCCTAACCCAAACCATAACCCTAATACTAACCCTAACCCTAACCCAAACCCTAACCCTAACCCTAATCGTAACCCTAACCCTAACCCGAACCCTAACCCAAACACTAACCCTAACCCTAACCCTAACCGTAACCTAACACTAACCCTATACCTAAACCTAACCCTAACCCAAACATTAACCCTAAACCTAAACCTAACCCAAACCCTAAGCCTAAACCTAAACCTAACCCAAACCCTAACCCTATCCCTAACCAAATCCTAAACTTATCGCAAACCCTCACCCTAAACCTAACCTAAATCCTAACCCTAACCCTAACACTAAAACTAACCCAAACCCAAACCCTAATCCTAACACTAACCCTAACCATAACACTAACACTCACCCTAACCCAGACGGAAACCCTAAACCTAACCCTATCCCTAACTCAAACCCTAACCCTAACCCTAACTCTAATCCAAACCCTAACCCTAACCCTAATCCTAACCCCAACCCTAACCCAAACCATAACCCTAATCCTAATAGAAACCCTAAAACTAAACCTAACTCTAACCCAAACACTAACCCTAACCCTAACCCTAACCCTAACCCTAACCCTAACTCAAACCCTAAACCTAACCCTAACCCTAACCCTAACCCTAACCCTAACACAAACACTAACACTAACCCTAAACCTAACACAAACCCTAACCCAAACCCTAACCCTAACCCTAACGCAAACCCAAACCCTAACCCTAACCCAAACCATAACCCTAATCCTAACCCTACCCCTAACCCTAAACCTAAACCTAAACCAAACGCACACCCTAACCCTAACCCTAATCCAAACGCTAACCCTAACCCTAACCCTTATCCTAACCCTATCCCTAACCCAAATCCTAACCTTATCGCAAACCCTCACCCTAAACCTAACCTAAACCTTAACCCTAAACCTAACACTAACCCTAACCCAAACCCAAATCCTAATCATAACACTAACCCTAACCCTAACACTAACACTCACCCTAACCCAAACGGAAACCCTAAACCTAACCCTAACCCTAACTCAAACCCTAACCCTAACCCTAACTCTAATTCAAACCCTAACCCAAACCCTAAACCTAACCCTAATCGTAACCCTAACCCTAACCCGAACCCTAACCCAAACACTAACCCTAACCCTAACCCTAACCGTAACCTAACACTAACCCTATACCTAAACCTAACACTAACCCAAACATTAACCCTAAACCTAAACCTAACCCAAACCCTAAGCCTAAACCTAAACCTAACCCAAACCCTAACCCTAACCCTAACCCTAACCCTATGTATAACCTCACCCGAATCCTAACCCTAACCCTAACTCTAACCCAGCCCATAAACCTAAACCTATCCCTAACCACCACCCTAACCCAAACCTTAACCGTACCCTAACACTAAACCTAACTGTAAACCTAACCATAACCCTAACCCTAAACCCTAACACGAACCCTGAACCTAAACCTAACCCAAAACCTAACCCTAACACTAACCCTAAACCTAACCCTAACCCAGCCCATAAACCTAAACCTATCCCTAACCACCACCCTAACCCAAACCTTAACCGTACCCTAACACTAAACCTAACTGTAAACCTAACCCTAACCCTAACCCTAACCCTAAACCCTAACACGAACCCTGAACCTAAACCTAACCCAAACCCTAACCCTAACACTAACCCTAAACCTAACCGTAATCCAAACCCACACCCTTACCCTAACCCTAACCCTAAACCAAACCCAAACCCTAACCCTAACCCTAACCCTAACACAAACCCTAACCCTAACCCTAACCCAAACCCTAACACTAACCCTAACCCTAACCCAAACCCTAAACTTAACCCTAACCCTAACGCAACCCCAAACACTAAACCTAACCCTAACCCTAACCCAAACCCAAACCCTAACCCTAACCCTAACCCTAAACCAAACCCTTACCCTAACCCTAACCCTACCCCAAATCCTAACCCTAAACCTAACCCAAACCCTAACCCTATCGCAAACCCTAACCCAAAACCTAAGCCTAACCCAAATTCTAAACCTAACCCCAACCCTATCTCTAAACCAAACCGAAACCGAAACCCTAACTGTATCCCTAACCTAAACCCTAACCCTAACCCTAACACTAAACCTAACGCTAAACCTAACCCTCACCCTAACCTAAACGCAAACCCTAACCCTAAACCTAACCCTAACCCAAACCCTAACCCTAACCCTAACTCTAAACCAAACCCTAACCCTAACACAAATCCTAACACAAACCATAACCCTAACCCTAATCGTAACACTAACCCTAACCCGAACCCTAAGCCAAACCCTAACCCTATCCCTAACCCTAAACCAAACTCTAACCGTAACCGTAACGCTAACCCTAACACTAACCCTAAACCTAAACATAACCCTAACCCAAACCCAAAGCCTAATCCTAACCCTAACTCTAATCCAAACTCTAACCATAACCAGAACCCAAACCATAACTCTATCCCTAAACCTAACACTAAACCTAAACCTAACCCTAACCCAAACGCTAACCCACACCCTAACCCTAACCGTAACCGTAAACCTAACCCTAACACAAACCCTAACCCTAACCCTAACCCTAACCCTAACCCAAACCCTAACCCTAACCCTAAGCCTAAACCAAAACCAAACCCTAACACTAAACTTAACACTAACCCGAACCCTAACCCAAACCCAAGCCCTAACCTAACCCTAACCCTAACAATAACCCAAATCCTAACCCTAACCCTAAACCTAACCCTAACCGTAACCCAATCCCAAACCCTAACCCTAACCCTAAACCTAACACAAACCCTAAACCTAACCCTAAACCTAACTCAAACCCTAACACTGACCCTAACCCTAACCCAAACCCTAACCCTAACCCGAACCCTAACGCAAACCCAAACCCTAACCCTAACCCTAACCCTAACCCTAACAAAAACCCTAAATCTAACCATAAACCAAACCCAAACCCTAACACTAAACTTAACACTAACCCTAATCCTAACCCAAACCCAAAACCTAAAACTAACCCTAACCTTAACAATAACAAAAACCCTAACCCTAACCCTAATCCAAACCCTAATCCTAACCCTAACCCTAACCCAAACCCAAACCCAAACCCTAAACGTAACCCTCACCCAAACCATAACCCTAATCCTAACCCTAACCTGAACCCAAACCCTAACCCTAACACAAACCCTAACCCTAAACCTAACCCTAACCCAAACCCTAACACTAACCCTAACCCTAACCCAAACCCTAAACATAACCCTAACCCTAACGCAAACACAAACACTAAACCTAACCCTACCCCTAACCCAACATTAACCTTAACCCTAACCCTAACCCAAACCCAAACCCTAACCATAAACCTAACCCTAACCCAAATCCTAACCCTAACCTTAAACTAAACTTAACCATAATCCAAACGCTAACCCTAAGCCAAACCCTAACCCTAACCCTAATCCTAACCCTAAACCTAACCCAAACCCTAACCCTATCGCAAACCCTAACCCTAAACCTAAACCTAACCCAAATCCTAAACCTAACCCGAACCCTAACCCTAACCTAACCATAAACCTAAGCCTAAACCAAACCCAAACCGAAACCCTAACCCAAAACCTAACCTAAACCCTAACCCTAACCCTAACAGTAACCCTAAACCAAACCGAAACCCTAATCCTAAAACTAACCCTAAACCTAACCCTCACCCTAACCCAAACGCAAACCCTAACCCTAACCCTAACCCTAACCCAAACCCTTACCCTAACTCTAACCCAAACCTAACCCTAACCCTAATCCTAACACAAACCATAACCCTAACGCTCATCGTAACCCTAACCCTAACCCGAACGGTAACCCAAACACTAACCCTAACCCTAACCCTAAACTTAACCCTAACCCTAATTCTAACCCTAACCCTAACCATAAACCATAACCTAATCCCAGAGTAGCCTTGATAGGATAATCCTCCTGCTTCACCCCCAAGACTTGAGTTGTACTTTTTTAAGAGCAAAGATTGGATGCAACAACAATGAAAAAGGAAAATATTTTCCCTCATAGAGAACGATGCCCAAAGTAGGTTTCTGATTCAAATGTAGCTTATAGTACTGAAGAATCCAATATCAATAATATGGTAATTTCTAGAAAGAATGAGGTTGGTTATTTATGTAACCACGTGCAATCCGGGCAAGAGCTGCAGGACTTGGAAGCAACCTTGGCATGACTTGACCAGGGAAGGAGCACCTGCTCTGAAGCTGTGATAGACAGGCAGAGCTTTGCAAGTGAGTGCTGAGTGCTACTGGTCAGTCTCCTGTCATTGGTGTCTGATGTGGGCAGGAGTGCTGAGGTCACAGAATCTTGGATTAAGATTCTGGAACTCCAAGAGGCAGTGACCTGGTAAAGCATTGTTTAGGGTGTTGCTAGGTGACAAAGCCTTCTCAGATCATTTGCTGAAACACAGAGGTTTATTGGTGGTAGGCTCTAGTGTTTGGGTGACCAGTTTGGAGAGATTTAGTTAACTTTAGGTCAAAGTTCTAGTGATTGACAAAAAGAAGCAGCCAGGAAAAGATGGGAGGGCGAGGGGAGATGGTGGTGTGGCCTGCTGGCCCTGCCCAGGCCCTCCACATACAGGACCTCTACTACAACGCCTACTTCTACTAACCCTAACCGTAACCGTAACCCTAACCCTAACCCTAAACCTAACCCTAAACCTAACCTAACCCTAACCCTATACCTAACCCTAACCCTAACCCAAATATTAAACCTAAACCTAACCCTAACCCAAACCCTAAGCCTAAACCTAACCCTAACCCAAACCCTAACCCAAACCCTAACCCTAACCCTAACCCTAACCCTAACCCTAACTTAACACTAACCCTAACCCTAACCCTAATCCTAACCCTAACCATAACCCAAACCATAACCCTTATCCTAATCGTATCCCTACCCCTAACACTAACCCTAACCCAAACCCAAACCCAAATCCTAAAACTAACCGTAACCCTAACCCTAACATTCACCCTAACCCAAACGGAAACCCTAACCCTAACCCTAACGCTAACCCAAACCCTAAAACTAACCCTAACCCTAACCCAAACCCAAAACCTATCCCTAACCCTAACCCTAATCCTAACCCTAATCCTAACGCAAACCAAACCCTAACACTAACCCTAACCCTAAACCTAACCCTAACCCAAATACAAACCCTAAAAATAAACCTAACCATAACCCAAACCCTAACCATAACCAGAACACAAACCATAACTCTATCCCTAAACCTAACCCTAACCCTAAACCTAAACCTAAACCAAACGCACACGCTAACCCGAACCCTAATCCAAACGTTAAACCTAACCCTCACCCTAACCCTATTCCTAACCCTATCCCTAACCCAAATCCTAACCTTATCGCAAACCCTCACCCTAAACCTACCCTAAACCCTAACACTATCCCTAATCCAAACCCAAACCCTAATCCTAACACTAAACCTAACCCTAACCCTAACACTCACCCTAACCCAAACGGAAACCCTAAACCTAACCCTAACCCTAACTCAAACCCTAACCCTAACTCTAATCCAAACCCTAACCCTAACCCTAATCCTAACCCCAACCCTAACCCAAACCATTACCCTAATCCTAATCGTAACCCTAAAACTAAACCTAACCCTAACCCAAACACTTACCCTAACCCTAACCCTAAACCTAACCCTAACCCTAATTCTAACCCTAGCCCTAACCATAACCATAACCATAATACATACCCTAATCCCAGGGTAGCCTTGAACTGATAATCCTCCTGCCTCACCCCCAAGAGTTGAGTTGTACTTTTTTAAGAGCAAAGATTGGATTCAGCAACAATGAAAAAGGAAAATATTTTCCCTCATAGAAAACGATGTCCAAAGTAGTTTTCTGATTCAAATGTAGATTATAGTACTTAAGAATCCAATATCAATAATATGGTAATTTCTAGAAAGAATGAGTTTGGTTATTTATGTAACCACGTGCAATCCTGGCAAGAGCTGCAGGACTGGGAAGCAACCTTGGCGTGACTTGACCAGGGGAGGAACACCTGCTCTGAAGCTGTGATAGACAGGCAGAGCTCTGCAAGTGAGTGCTGAGTGCTATTGCTCAGTCTCCTGTCATTGGTGTCTGATGTGGGCAGGAGTGCTGAGGTCACAGAATCTTTAATTAAGATTCTGGAACTCCAAGAGGCAGTGACCAGGCAAACATTTTTAGGGTGTTGCTAGGTGACAAAGCCCTCTCAGATGAGTTGATGAAACACAGAGGTTTCTTGGTGGTAGGCTCTAGTGTTTGGGTGACCAGTTTGGAAAGATATAGTTGACGTTAGGACAAAGTTCTAGTGTTTGACAAAAGAAGCAGCCAGGAGAAAATGGGATGAGGAGGGGTGAAGGTGGTTTGGCCTGCTGCCCCTGCCCAGGCCCTCCACATACAGGACCTCTACTACAAAGCCTACCTCTACTAATCCTAACCCTAAACCTAACCCTAAACCTAACCTAACACTAACCCTATACCTAACCCTAACCCTAACCCTAACCCTAAACCTAACACTAACCCAAACCCTAACCCTAACCCTAACCCTAAACCTAAGCCTAACAATAATCCAAACCCTAACACTAATCCTAACCGTAACCCAAAACCTAACCCTAAACCTAAACCTAACCCTAACCCAAACCCTAACCCTAAACCTAACCCTAACACAAAACCTAACCCTAACCCTAACCCTAACCCAAACCCAAATCCTAACCCTAACCCTAACCCTAATCCTAACCCATAACCTAACCGTAACCCTAAACCTAACCCTAACCCTAACCCAAACATTAACAAAAAACTAACCCTAACCCAAACCCTAACCCTAAACGTAACCCTAACACAAAACCTAACCCTATCCCAAACCCAAACCCTAACCCTATCCCAAACCCAAACACTAACCCTAAGCTTAATCCTAACCCTAACCCTAACCCTAACCGAACCCATAAACCTAAACACAACCCTAACCCAAAACTTAACGCTAAACCTGACCCTAACACTAACCCTAACCCTAACCCTAACCCTAACCCTAAAACCGAACACTAAACCTGAACATAAACCTAACCCAACCCCTAACCCTAACACTCACCCTAACCCTATCTCTAATCCAAACCCACACCCTAACCCTATACCTAAACCTAAACCAAACCCAAACCCTAACACAGAACTTAACACTAACCCTAACCCTAACCCAAACACAAAACGTAACCCTAAACCTAAGCCTAACACTAACCCAACCCCTAACCCTAACCCTAACCCTAACCCAAACCCTAACCCTAACCCTAAACCTAACCCAAACCCAAACACTAACACTCACCCTAATCCTAACCCAAACCCAAACCCTAAACCTAACCCTAACCCTAACCCAAACCCTAACCATAACCAGAATCGAAACGATAACACTAACCCTAAATCTAACCCTAACCCTAAACCTAACCCAAACCCTAACAATAACCCTAACCCTAACCCAAACCCTAACTCTAACCATAACCCTAACCCAAACCCATACCCTAACCCTAACCCTAACCCTAATCCTAACGCAAAACAAACCCTAATACTAACCCTAAACCTAAACCTAACCCTATCTCAAAACCAAACCCTAAGCCTAAACCTAACCTTAACCCAAACCCTAACCATAACCAGAACACAAACCATAACTCTATCCCTAAACCTAACCCTAACCCTAAACCGAACCCTAACCCAAATGCACACCCTAACACTAACCCTAACCCTAACCCTAACCCAAACCCTAACCCTAACCTTAAACAAAACTTAACCGTAACCCAAACGCTAAACCTAACCCTAACCCTAACCCTAACCCTAACCCTAACCCTAACCGTAATCCAAAACCACACCCTAAACCTAACCCTAACCCTAAACCAAACCCAAACCCTAACACTAAACTTAACACTAACCCTAATTCTAAACAAAACCCAAACCCTAACCCTAACCCTTACCCAAACCATAAACCTAATCCTAAACCTAACCCTAACCCAAACCCTAACCCTAAACCTAACCCTAACACAAACCCTAACCTAACCCTAAACCTAACACAAACCCTAACACTAACCCTAACCCTAACCCAAACCCTAACCCTAACGCAAAACCAAACCCTAACCCTAACCCTAACCCAAACCCTAACCCTAACCCTAACCCTAACACAAACACTAACACTAACCCTAAACATAACACAAACCCTAACCCAAACCTTAACCCTAACCCTAACCCTGACCCAAATCCTAACCCTAACCCTAACCCTAACGCAAACCCAAACCCTAACCCTAACCCAAACCATAACCCTAATCCTAACCCTATCCTTAACCCTAAACCTAAACCTAAACCAAACGAACACCCTAACCCTAACCATAATCCAAACGCTAACCCTAACCCTAACCCTTATCCTAACCCTATCCCTAACCCAAATCCTAATCTTATCGCAAACCCTCACCCTAAACCTAACCTAAACCCTAACCCTACCCCTAACACTAACCCTAACCCAAACCCAAACCCTAATCCTAACACTAACCCTAACCCTAACACTAACACTCACCCTAACCCAAACAGAAACCCTAAACCCAACCCTAACCCTAACTCAAACCCTAACCCTAACTCTAATCCAAACCCTAACCCTAACCCTAATCCTAACCCCAACACTAACCCAAACCATAACCCTAATCGTAATCGTAACCCTAAAACTAAACCTAACCCTAACCCAAACAATAACCCTAACCCTAACCCTAACCCTAACCCTAACCCTAACCCTAACCCTAACTCAAACCCTAAACCTAACCCTAACCCTAACCCTAACCCTAACACAAACACTAACACTAACCCTAAACCTAACACAAACCCTAATCCAAACCCTAACCCTAACCCTAACCCTAACCCTAACTCAAACCCTAAACCTAACCCTAACCCTAACCCTAACACTAACCCTAACCCTAATCCAAATCCAAACGCTAAACCTAACCCTAACCCAAACCCTAACCATTACAAGAACCCAAACCATAACTCTATCTCTAAACATAACCCTAACCCTAAACCTAACCCTCACCCAAACGCACACCCTAACCCTAACCCTAACCCTAACCCTAACCTTAAACTAAACTTAACCATAACCCAAACGCTAACCCTAAATCTAACCCAAACCCTAACCCTATCGCAAACCCTAACCCTAAACCTAAGCCTAAACCAAATCCTAACCCTAACCCCAACTCTAACCCTAAAACAAACCCAAACCGAAACCCTTACCCTAACCCTAACCTAAACACTAACCCCAACTCTAACCCTTATCCTAACCCTATCCCTAACCCAAATCCTAACCTTATTGCAAACCCTCACCCTAAACCTAACTTAAACCCTAACCCGAACCCTTACACTCACCCTAACCCAAACCCAAACCCTAATCCTAACACTAACCCTAGTCCTAACACTAACACTCACCCTAACCCAAACGGAAACCCTAAACCTAACCCTAACCCTAACTCAAACCCTAACCCTAACCCTAACTCTAATCCAAACCCTAACCCTAACCCTAATCCTAACCCCAACCCTAACCCAAACCATAACCCTAATCCTAATAGTAACCCTAAAACTAAACCTAACCCTAACACAAACACTAACCCTAACCCTAACAAACCGTAACCCTAACTCAAACCCTAAACCTAACCCTAACCCTAACCCTAACCCTAACCCTAACACAAACACTAACACTAACCCTAAACCTAACACAAACCCTAACCCAAAACCTAACCCTAATCCTAACCCAAATCCTAACCCTAACCCTAACCCTAACGCAAACCCAAACCCTAACCCTAACCCAAACCACAACCCTAATCCTAACCCTACCCCTAACCCTAAACCTAAACCTAAACCAAACGCACACCCTAACCCTAACCGTAATCCAAATGCTAACCCTAACCCTAACCCTTATCCTAACCCTATCCCTAACCCAAATCCCAACCTTATCGCAAACCCTCACCCTAAACCTAACCTAAACCTTAACCCTAAACCTAACACTAACCCTAACCCAAACCCAAATCCTAATCCTAACACTAACCCTGACCTAACACTAACACTCACCCTAACCCAAACGGAAACCCTAAACCTAACCCTAAACCTAACTCAAACCCTAACCCTAACCCTAACTCTAATCCAAACCCTAACCATAACCCTAATATTAACCCCAACCCTAACCCAAACCATAACCCTAATCCTAATCGTAACCCTAAAAGTAAACCTAACCCTAACCCAAACACTAACCCTAACCCTAACCCTAACCCTAACCCTAACTCAAAACCTAAACCTTACCCTAACCCTAACCCTAACACTAACCCTAACCCTAATCCAAATCCAAACCCTAAAACTAACCCTAACCCAAACCCTAACCATAACCAGAACTCAAACCATAACTCTATCCCTAAACATAATCCTAACCCTAAACCTAACCCTCACCCAAACGCACACCCTAACCCTAACCCTAACCCTAACCCTAACCCAAACCCTAACCCTAACATTCAACTAAACTTAATCATAACCCAAACCCTAACCCTAAACCTAACCCAAACCCTAACCCTATCACAAACCCTAACCCTAAACCTAAGCCTAAACCAAATCCTAACCCTAACCACAACTCTAACCCTAAAACAAACCTAAACCGAAACCCTAACCCTAACCCTAACCTAAACACTAACCCTAACCCTAACCCTTATCCTAATCCTATCCCTAACCCAAATCCTAACCTTATCGCAAACCCTCACCCTAAACCTAAACTAAACCCTAACCGTAACCCTAACACTAAGCCTAACCCAAACCCAAACCCTAATCCTAACATTAACCCTAACCCTAACACTAACACTCACCCTAACCCAAACGGAAACCCTAAACCTAACCCTAACCCTAACTCAAACCCTAACCCTAACCCTAACTCTAATCCAAACCCTAACCCTAACCCTAACCCTAACCTTAAACTAAACTTAACCATAACCCAAACGCTAAACCTAAACCTAACCCAAACCCTAATCCTATCGCAAACCCTAACCCTAAACCTAAGCCTAAACCAAATCCTAACCCTAACCCCAACTCTAACCCTAAAACAAACCCAAACCGAAACCCTAACCCTAACCCTAACCTAAACACTAACACTAAACCTAACAGTAACTCTAACCCAAACCCAAACCCTAACCCAAACGCAAACCCTAACCCTAACCCTAAACCTAACCCAAACCCTAACACTAACCCTAACTCTAACCCAAACCCTAACCCTAACCCTAAACCCAACCCTAACCCTAACCCAAACCATAACCCTAACCCTAATCGTAACCCTAACCCTAACCCGAACACTAACATAAACACTAACCCTAAACCTAACGCAAACCCAAACCCTAACCCTAACCCTAACCCAAACCATAACCCTAATCCTAACCCTAACCCAAACCCTAAACCTAACCCTAATCGTATCCCTAACCTTAACCCGAACCCTAACCCAAACACTAACCCTAACCCTAACCCTAACCGTAACCTAACACTAACCCTATACCTAAACCTAACCCTAACCCAAACATTAACCCTAAACCTAAACCTAACCCAAACCCTAAGCCTAAACCTAAACGTAACCCAAACCCTAACCCTAACCCTAACCCTAACCCTATGTATAACCTCACCCGAATCCTAACCCTAACCCTAACCCTAACCCAGCCCATGAACCTAAACCTATCCCTAACCACCACCCTAACCCAAACCTTAACCGTACCCTAACACTAAACCAAACTGTAAACCTAACCATAACCCTAACCCTAACCCTAAACCCTAACACGAACCCTGAACCTAAACCTAACCAAAACCCTAACCCTAACACTAACCCTAAACCTAACCGTAATCCAAACCCACACCCTTACCCTAACCCTAACCCTAAACCAAACCCAAACCCTAACACTAAACTTAACACTAACCCTAATCCTAACCAAAACCCAAACCCTAACCCTAACCCTAACACAAACCCTAACCCTAACCCTAACCCAAACCCTAAACTTAACCCTAACCCTAACGCAACCCCAAACACTAAACCTAACCCTAACCCTAACCC
Source organism: Eospalax fontanierii (assembly GCA_035773235.1). Classification (NCBI taxonomy): domain Eukaryota; kingdom Metazoa; phylum Chordata; class Mammalia; order Rodentia; family Spalacidae; genus Eospalax; species Eospalax fontanierii. Next base: position 6,694,281 of record JAJHUQ010000032.1, on the reverse strand, counting down.
CAACCCTAACCCTAACCATAACCCTAACCCTAACCCAAACCCTAACCCTATCGCAAACCCTAACCCAAAACCTAAGCCTAACCCAAATTCTAAACCTAACCCCAACCCTATCTCTAAACCAAACCGAAACCGAAACCCTAACTGTATCCCTAAACTAAACCCTAACCCTAACCCTAACACTAACCCTAACGCTAAACCTAACCCTCACCCTAACCTAAACGCAAACCCTAACCCTAAACCTAACCCTAACCCAAACCCTAACCCTAACCCTAACTCTAAACCAAATCCTAACCCTAACACGAATCCTAACACAAACCATAACCCTAACCCTAATCGTAACCCTAACCCTAACCCGAACCCTAAGCCAAACACTAACACTAACCCTAACCCTAAACCTAACCCTAACCCTAATTCTAACCCTAACCCTAACCATAAACCATACCCTAATCCCAGGATAGCCTTGAACGGATAATCCTCCTGCCTCACCCCCAAGACTTGAGTTGTACTTTTTTAAGAGCAAAGATTGGATTCAGCAACAATGAAAAAGGAAAATATTTTCCCTCATAGAGAACGATGCCCAAAGTAGTTTTCTGATTCAAATGTAGCTTATAGTACTGAAGAATAAAATATCAATAACATAGTAATTTCTAGAAAGAATGAGGTTGGTTATATATGTAACAACGTGCATTCCTGGCAAGAGCTGCTTGACTTGGAAGCAACCTTGGCATGACTTGACCAGGGAAGGAGCACCTGCTCTGAAGCTGTGATAGACAGGCAGAGCTTTACAAGTGTGTGCTGAGTGCTATTGGTCAGTCTCCTGTTATTGGTGTCTGATGTGGGCAGGAGTGCTGAGGTCACAGAATCTTGCCTAAGATTCTGGAACTCCAAGAGGCAGTGACCTCGCAAAGCATTGTTTAGGGTGTTGCTAGGTGACAAATCCCTCTCAGATGAGTTGCTGGAACACAGAGGTTTCTTGGTGGTAGGCTCTAGTGTTTGGGTGACCAGTTTGGAGAGATTTAGTTGACTTTAGGTCAAAGTTCTAGTGATTGACAAAAAGAAGCAGCAAGGAGAAGATAGGAGGAGGAGGGGAGAAGGTGGTGTTGCCTGCTGGCCCTGCCCAGGCCCTCCACATACAGGCCCTCTACTACAACGCCTACCTCTACTAACCCTAACGCTAACCCTAAACCTAACCCTAACGCTAACCCTAACCCTAAACCTAACCCTAACACAAACCCTAACCCTAACCCTAACCCTAACCCTATCCCAAACCATTACCCTAACCCTAATTCTAACCTTAGCCCTAACAATAACCATAATGCATACCCTAATTCCAGGGTAGCCTTGAACCGATAATCCTCCTGCCTCACACCAAGAGTTGAGTTGTACTTTTTTAAAAGCAAAGATTGGATTCAGCAACAATGAAAAGGAAAATATTTTCCCTCATAGAGAACGATGCCCAAAGTAGTTTTTTGTTTCAAATGTAGCTTAAAGTACTGAAGAATTAAATAATAATATTATGGTAATTTCTAGAAAGAATGAATTTGTTTATTTATGTAACCACGTGCAATCTGGCAAGAGCTGCAGGACTGGGAAGCAACCTTGGCATGACTTGACCAGGGAAGGAGCACCTGCTCTGAAGCTGTGATAGACAGGCAGAGCTTTGCAAGTGAGTGCTGAGTGCTATTGGTCAGTCTCCTGTCATTGGTGTCTGATGTGGGCAGGAGTGCTGAGGTCACAGAATCTTGGATTAAGATTCTGGAACTCCAAGAGGCAGTAACCTGGCAAAGCATTGTTTAGGGTGTTGCTAGGTGACAAAGCCCTCTCAGATGAGTTGCTGTAACACAGCGGTTTCTTGGTGGTAGGCTCTAGTGTTTGGTTGACCAGTTTGGAGAGATTTACTTGACTTTAGGTCAAAGTTCTAGTCATTGACAAAAAGAAGCAGCCAGGAGAAGATGGGAGGAGGAGGGGAGAAGGTGGTGTGGCCTGCTGGCCCTGCACATTCCCTCCACATACAGGACCTCTACTAAAACGCCTACCTCTACTAACCCTGACCCTAATCCTAACCCTAACAATAACCCTAACCCTAACCCTAACCTAACACTAACCCTATACCTAACCCTAACCCTAACCCAAACATTAACCTAAACCTAAACCTAACCCAAACCCTAAGCCTAAACCTAACCCTAACCCAAACCCTAAACCTAACCCTAACCATAACCCTAAGCCTAACCTAACCCTGATCCTAACCGTAACCCTAACCCTAAGCCTAACCCTAACCCAAACCATAAACCTAAACCTATCCCTTAACACCACCCTAACACAAACCTTAACCCTAACCCTAACAATAAACCTAACTGTAAAACTAACCCTAACACTAAACCTAACCCTAAACCCTAACACTAAACCTGAACCTAAACCTCACCCAAACCCTAACCCTAACACTAACCCTAAAACTAACCGTAATCCAAACCCACAACCTAACCCTAACCCTAACCCTAAACCAAACCCAAACCCTAACACTAAACTTAACACTAACCCTAATAGTAACCAAAACCCAAACCCTAACCCTAACCCTAACCCTAACAATAACCCAAACCCTAACCCTAACCCTAATCCAAACACTAACACTAACCCTAACCCTAAACCAAACCCAAACCCTAACCGTAAACCTCACCCAAAACATAACCCTAATCCTAACCCTAACCCTAACCCTAACCCGAACCCAAACCCTAACCCTAATACTAACACAAACCCTAACTCTAACCCTAACCCTAACCCAAACCCTAACACTAATCCTAATCCTAAACCAAACCCAAACCCTAACCGTAAACCTCACCCAAAACATAACCCTAATCCTAACCCTAACCCTAACCCTAACCCGAACCCGAACCCAAACCCTAACCCTAACACTACCACAAACCCTAACCCTAACCCTAACCCAAACCCTAACACTAATCCTAATCCTAACCCAAACCCTAAACTTAACCCTAACCCTAACGCAAATGCAAACACTAAACCTAACCCTAACCCTAACCCAAACCATAACCCTAACCTTAAACTAAAATTAACCCTACCCCAAACCCTAACCCTAACCCTAACCCTAACCCTAACCCTAATCCTAAACCTAACCCTAACCCAAACCCTAACCCTATCGCAAACCCTAACCCTAAACCTAAGCCTAACCCAAATCGTAAGCCTAACCCCAACCCTAACCATAAACCATACCCAAACCGAAAACCTAAACCAAACCCTAACTTAAACCCTAACCCTAACCCTAACTCTAACCCTAACCCTAAACCTAACCCTCACCCTAACCCAAACGCAAACCCTAACCCTAACCTTAACCCTAACCCAAACCCTAACCCTAACCATAATTCTAACCCAAACCCTAACCCTAACATGAATCCTAACACAAACCATTACCCTAACCCTAATCGTAACCCTAACGCTAACACAAACCCTAACCCTAACCCTAACTCTAACCCAAACCCTAACCCTAACCATAATCCTAACCCTAACCCTAACCCAAACCATAACCCTAACCTTAATCGTAACCATAACCCTAACCTGAACCCTAACATAAACATTAACCCTAACCCTAACCCTAATTCTAACCCTAACCCTAACCATAAACCATACCCTAATGCCAGGGTAGCCTTGAACGGACAATCCTCCTGCCTCACCCCCAAGATTTGAGTTGTACTTTTTTAAGAGCAAAGATTGGATTCAGCAACAATGAAAAAGGAAAATATTTTCCCTCATAGAGAACGATGCCCAAAGTAGTTTTCTGATTCAAATGTAGCTTATAGTACTGAAGAATCCAATATCAATAACATGGTAATTTCTAGAAAGAATGAGGTTGGTTATTTATGTAACCACGTGCATTCCTGGCAAGAGCTGCTTGACTTGGAAGCAACCTTGGCATGACTTGACCAGGGAAGGAGCACCTGCTCTGAAGCTGTGATAGACAGGCAGAGCTTTACAAGTGTGTGCTGAGTGCTATTGGTCAGTCTCCTGTTATTGGTGTCTGATGTGGGCAGGAGGGCTGAGGTCACAGAATCTTGCACTAATATTCTGGAACTCCAAGAGGCAGTGACCTCGCAAAGCATTGTTTAGGGTGTTGCTAGGTGACAAAGCCCTCTCAGATGAGTTGCTGGAACACAGAGGTTTCTTGGTGGTAGGCTCTAGTGTTTCGGTGACCAGTTTGGAGATATTTAGTTGAATTTAGGTCAAAGTTCTAGTGATTGACAAAAAGAAGCAGCAAGGAGAAGATAGGAGGAGGAGGGGAGAAGGTGGTGTTGCCTGCTGGCCCTGCCCAGGCCCTTCACATACAGGCCCTCTACTACAACGCCTAACTCTACTAACCCTAACGCTAACCCTAAACCTAACCCTAACGCTAACCCTAACCATAAACCTAACCCTAACACAAACCCTAACCCTAACCCTAACCCTAACCCTAACCCTAACCCTATCCCAAAACATAACACTAACCCTAATTCTAACCTTAGCCCTAACAATAACCATAATGCATACCCTAATTCCAGGGTAGCCTTGAACCGATAATCCTCCTGCCTCACACCAAGAGTTGAGTTGTACTTTTTTAAAAGCAAAGATTGGATTCAGCAACAATGAATAGGAAAATATTTTCCCTCATAGAGAACGATGCCCAAAGAAGTTTTTTGTTTCAAATGTAGCTTAAAGTACTGAATAATTCAATATCAATAATATGGTAATTTCTAGAAAGAATGAATTTGTTTATTTATGTAACCAGTGCAATCTGGCAAGAGCTGCAGGACTGGGAAGCAACCTTGGCATGACTTGACCATGGAAGGAGCACCTGCTCTGAATTTGTGATAGACAGGCAGAGCTTTGCAAGTGAGTGCTGAGTGCTATTGGTCAGTCTCCTGTCATTGGTGTCTGATGTGGGCAGGAGTGCTGAGGTCACAGAATCTTGGATTAAGATTCTGGAACTCCAAGAGGCAGTAACCTGGCAAAGCATTGTTTAGGGTGTTGCTAGGTGAAAAAGCCCTCTCAGATGAGTTGCTGAAACACAGCGGTTTCTTGGTGGTAGACTCTAGTGTTTGGTTGACCAGTTTGGAGAGATTTAGTTGACTTTAGGTCAAAGTTCTAGTCATTGACTAAAAGAAGCAGCCAGGAGAAGATGGGAGGAGGAGGGGAGAAGGTGGTGTGGCCTGCTGGCCCTGCACATTCCCTCCACATACAGGACCTCTACTAAAACGCCTACCTCTACTAACCCTGACCCTAATCCTAACCCTAACACTAACCCTAACCCTAACCCTAACCTAACACTAACCCTATACCTAACCCTAACCCTAACCCAAACATTAACCTAAACCTAAACCTAACCCAAACCCTAAGCCTAAACCTAAACCTAACCCAAACCCTAAACCTAACCAAAACCCTAACCCTAAGCCTAACCTAACCCTGATCCTAACCGTAACCCTAACCCTAAGCCTAACCCTAACCCAAACCATAAACCTAAACCTATCCCTTAACACCACCCTAACACAAACCTTAACCCTAACCCTAACACTAAACCTTACTGTAAAACTAACCCTAACCCTAAACCTAAACCTAAAACCTAACACTAAACCTGAACCTAAACCTAACCCAAACCCTAACCCTAACACTAACCCTAAAACTAACCGTAATCCAAACCCACAACCTAACCCTAACCCTAACCCTAAACCAAACCCAAACCCTAACACTAAACTTAACTCTAACCCTAATAGTAACCAAAACCCAAACCCTAACCCTAACCCTAACTCTAACAATAGCCCAAACCCTAACCCTAACCCTAATCCAAACACTAACAATAACCCTAACCCTAAACCGAACCCAAACCCTAACCGTAAACCTCACCCAAAACATAACCCTAATCCTAACCCTAACCCTAACCCTAACCCGAACCCAAACCCTAACCCTAATACTAACACAAACCCTAACCCTAACCCTAACCCTAACCCTAACCCAAACCCTAACACGAATCCTAATCCTAAACCAAACCCAAAACCTAACCGTAAACCTCACCCAAAACATAACTGTAATCCTAACCCTAACCCTAACCTTAACCCGAACCCAAACCCTAACCCTAATACTACCACAAACCCTAACCCTAACCCTAACCCTAAACCTAATCAAAACACTAACACTAATCCTAATACTAAACCAAACACTAAACTTAACCCTAACCCTAACGCAAATGCAAACACTAAAACTAACCCTAACCCTAACCCAAATACTAACCATAAACTTAAACTAAAATTAACCCTACCCCAAACGCTAACCCTAACCCTAACCCTAACCCTAACCCTAAGCCTAACCCCAACCCTAACCCAAACCCTAACCCTAAACCTAAGCCTAACCCAAATTGTAAGCCTAACCCCAACCCTAACCCTAAACCATACCCAAACCGAAAACCTAAACCTAACCCTAACTTAAACCCTAACCCTAACCCTAATTCTCACCCTAACCCTAACCCTAAACCTAACCCTCACCCTAACCCAACCGCATACCCTAACCCTACCCCTAACCCAAACCCTAACCCTAACCATAATTCTAACCCAAACCCTAACCCTAACATGAATCCTAACACAAACCATTACCCTAACCCTAATCGTAACCCTAACCCTAACCCAAACCCTAACCCTAACCCTAACTCTAACCCAAACCCTAACCCTAACCATAATCCTAACCCTAACCCTAACCCAAACCATAACCCTAACCCTAATCGTAACCCTAACCCTAACCCAAACCCTAACCCTAACCCTAACTCTAACCCAAACCCTAACCCTAACCATAATCCTAACCCTAACCCTAACCCAAACCAAAACCCTAACCCTAATCGTAACCCTAACCGTAACCCGAACCCTAACATAAACATTAACCCTAACCCTAACCCTAATTCTAACACTAAACCTAACCATAAACTATACCCGAATCCCAGGGTAGCCTTGAACGGATAATCATCCTGCCTCACCCCCAAGACTTGAGTTGTACTTTTTTAAGAGCAAAGATTGGATTCAGCAACAATGAAAAAGGAAAATATTTTCCCTCATAGAGAACGATGCCCAAAGTAGTTTTCTGATTCAAATGTAGCTTATAGTTCTGAAGAATTCAATATCAATAATATGGTAATTTCTAGAAAGAATGAGGTTGGTTATTTATGTAACCACGTGCATTCCTGGCAAGAGCTGCTTGACTTGGAAGCAACCTTGGCATGACTTGACCAGGGAAGGAGCACCTGCTCTGAAGCTGTGATAGACAGGCAGAGCTTTGCAAGTGTGTGCTGAGTGCTATTGGTCAGTCTCCTGTTATTGGTGTCTGATGTGGGCAGGAGTGCTGAGGTCACAGAATCTTGTACTAAGATTCTGGAACTCCAAGAGGCAGTGACCTCGCAAAGCATTGTTTAGGGTGTTGCTAGGTGACAAAGCCCTCTCAGATGAGTTGCTGGAACACAGAGGTTTCTTGGTGGTAGGCTCTAGTGTTTGGGTGACCAGTTTGGAGAGATTTAGTTGACTTTAGGTCAAAGTTCTAGTGATTGACAAAAAGAAGCAGCAAGGAGAAGATAGGAGGAGGAGGGGAGAAGGTGGTGTTGCCTGCTGGCCCTGCCCAGGCCCTCCACATACAGGCCCTCTACTACAACGCCTACCTCTACTAACCCTAACGCTAACCCTAAACCTAACCCTAACGCTAACCCTAACCCTAAACCTAACCCTAACACAAACCCTAACCCTAACCCTAACCCTAACCCTATCCCAAACCATAACCCTAACCCTAATTCTAACCTTAGCCCTAACAATAACCATAATGCATACCCTAATTCCAGGGTAGCCTTGAACCGATAATCCTCCTGCCTCACACCAAGAGTTGAATTGTACTTTTTTAAAAGCAAAGATTGGATTCAGCAACAATGAAAAGGAAAATATTTTCCCTCATAGAGAACGATGCCCAAATTAGTTATTTGTTTCAAATGTAGCTTAAAGTACTGAAGAATTCAATATCAATAATATGGTAATTTCTAGAAAGAATGAATTTGTTTATTTACGTAACCACGTGCAATCTGGCAAGAGCTGCAGGACTGGGAAGCAACCTTGGCATGACTTGACCAGGGAAGGAGCACCTGCTCTGAAGCTGTGATAGACAGGCAGAGCTTTGCAAGTGAGTGCTGAGTGCTATTGGTCAGTCTCCTGTCATTGGTGTCTGATGTGGGCAGGAGTGCTGAGGTCACAGAATCTTGGATTAAGATTCTGGAACTCCAAGAGGCAGTAACCTGGCAAAGCATTGTTTAGGGTGTTGCTAGGTGACAAAGCCCTCTCAGATGAGTTGCTGAAACACAGCGGTTTCATGGTGGTAGGCTCCAGTGTTTGGTTGACCAGTTTGGAGAGATTTAGTTGACTTTAGGTCAAAGTTCTAGTCATTGACTAAAAGAGGCAGCCAGGAGAAGAAGGGAGGAGGAGGGGAGAAGGTGGTGTGGCCTGCTGGCCCTGCACATTCCCTCCACATACAGGACCTCTACTAAAACGCCTACCTCTACTAACCCTGACCCTAATCCTAACCCTAACACTAACCCTAACCCTAACCCTAACCTAACACTAACCCTATACCTAACCCTACCCCTATCCCAAACATTAACCTAAACCTAAACCTAACCCAAACCCTAAGCCTTAACCTAACCCTAACCCAAACCCTAAACCTAACCCTAACCCTAACCCTAAGCCTAACCCTAACCCAAACCATAAACCTAAACCTATCCCTTAACACCACCCTAACACAAACCTTAACCCTAACCCTAACACTAAACCTAACTGTAAAACTAACCCTAACCCTAAACCTAACCCTAAACCCTAACACTAAACCTGAACCTAAACCTAACCCAAACCCTAACCCTAACACTAACCCTAAAACTAACCGTAATCCAAACCCACAACCTAACCCTAACCCTAACCCTAAACCAAACCCAAACCCTAACACTAAACTTAACACTAACCCTAATAGTAACCAAAACCCAAACCCTAACCCTAACCCTAACCCTAACAATAGCCCAAACCCTAACCCTAACCCTAATCCAAACACTAACAATAACCCTAACCCTCAACCAAACCCAAACCCTAACCGTAAACCTCACCCAAAACATAACCCTAATCCTAACCCTAACCCTAACCCTAACCCGAACCCAAACCCTAACCCTAATACTAACACAAACCCTAACCCTAACCCTAACCCTAACCCTAACCCAAACCCTAACACGAATCCTAATCCTAAACCAAACCCAAACCCTAACCGTAAACCTCACCCAAAACATAACCCTAATCCTAATCCTAACCCTAACCCTAACCCGAACCCAAACCATAACCCTAACACTACAACAAACCCTAACCCTAACCCTAACCCTAACCCTAACCCTAACCCAAACCCTAACACTAATCCTAATCCTAACCCAAACCCTAAACTTAACCCTAACCCTAACGCAAAGGTAAACACTAAACCTAACCCTAACCCTAACCCAAATCCTAACCCTAAACTTAAACTAAAATTAACCCTACCCCAAACTCTAATCCTAACCCTAACCCTAACCCTAACCCTAATCCTAACCCTAACCCTAACCCAAACCCTAACCCTATCGCAAACCCTAACCCTAAACCTAAGCCTAACCCAAATTGTAAGCCTAACCCCAACCCTAACCCTAAACCATACCCAAACCGAAAACCTAAACCTAACCCTAACTTAAACCCTAACCCTAACCCTAACTCTAACCCTAACCCTAACCCTAAACCTAACCCTCACCCTAACCCAAACGCATACCCTAACCCTAACCCTAACCCTAACCCAAACCCTAACCCTAACCATAATTCTAACCCAAACCCTAACACTAACATGAATCCTAACAAAAACCATTACCCTAACCCTAATCGTAAACCTAACCCTAACCCAAACCCTAACCCTAACCCTAACTCTAACCCAAACCCTAACCCTAACCATAATCCTAACCCTAACCCTAACCCAAACCATAACCCTAACCCTAATCATAACCCTAACCCTAACCCGAACCCTAACATAAACATTAACCCTAACCCTAACCCTAATTCTACCCCTAACCGTAACCATAAACCATACCCTAATCCCAGGGTAGCCTTGAACGGATAATCATCCTGCCTCACCCCCAAGACTTGAGTTGTACTTTTTTAAGAGCAAAGATTGGATTCAGCAACAATGAAAAAGGAAAATATTTTCCCTCATAGAGAACGATGCCCAAAGTAGTTTTCTGATTCAAATGTAGCTTATAGTACTGAAGAATCCAATATCAATAATATGGTAATTTCTAGAAAGAATGAGGTTGGTTATTTATGTAACCACGTGCATTCCTGGCAAGAGCTGCTTGACTTGGAAGCAACCTTGGCATGACTTGACCAGGGAAGGAGCACCTGCTCTGAAGCTGTGATAGACAGGCAGAGCTTTGCAAGTGAGTGCTGAGTGCTATTGGTCAGTCTCCTGTCATTGGTGTCTGATGTGGGCAGGAGTGCTGAGGTCACAGAATCTTGGATTAAGATTCTGGAACTCCAAGAGGCAGTAACCTGGCAAAGCATTGTTTAGGGTGTTGCTAGGTGACAAAGCCCTCTCAGATGAGTTGCTGAAACACAGCGGTTTCTTGGTGGTAGGCTCCAGTGTTTGGTTGACCAGTTTGGAGAGATTTAGTTGACTTTAGGTCAAAGTTCTAGTCATTGACTAAAAGAAGCAGCCAGGAGAAGATGGGAGGAGGAGGGGAGAAGGTGGTGTGGCCTGCTGGCCCTGCACATTCCCTCCACATACAGGACCTCTACTAAAACGCCTACCTCTACTAACCCTGACCCTAATCCTAACCCTAACACTAACCCTAACCCTAACCCTAACCTAACACTAACCCTATACCTACCCCTAACCCTATCCCAAACATTACCCTAAACCTAAACCTAACCCAAACCCTAAGCCTTAACCTAACCCTAACCCAAACCCTAAACCTAACCCTAACCCTAACCCTAAGCCTAACCCTAACCCAAACCATAAACCTAAACCTATCCCTTAACACCACCCTAACACAAACCTTAACCCTAACCCTAACACTAAACCTAACTGTAAAACTAACCCTAACCCTAAACCTAACCCTAAACCCTAACACTAAACCTGAAACTAAACCTAACCCAAACCCTAACCCTAACACTAACCCTAAAACTAACCGTAATCCAAACCCACAACCTAACCCTAACCCTAACCCTAAACCAAACCCAAACCCTAACACTAAACTTAACACTAACCCTAATAGTAACCAAAACCCAAACCCTAACCCTAACCCTAACCCTAACAATAGCCCAAACCCTAACCCTAACCCTAATCCAAACACTAACAATAACCCTAACCCTAAACCAAACCCAAACCCTAACCGTAAACCTCACCCAAAACATAACCCTAATCCTAACCCTAACCCTAACCCTAACCCGAACCCAAACCCTAACCCTAATACTAACACAAACCCTAACCCTAACCCTAACCCTAACCCTAACCCAAACCCTAACACGAATCCTAATCCTAAACCAAACCCAAACCCTAACCGTAAACCTCACCCAAAACATAACCCTAATCCTAACCCTAACCCTAACCCTAACCCGAACCCAAACCATAACCCTAACACTACAACAAACCCTAACCCTAACCCTAACCCTAACCCTAACCCTAACCCAAACCCTAACACTAATCCTAATCCTAACCCAAACCCTAAACTTAACCCTAACCCTAACGCAAAGGTAAACACTAAACCTAACCCTAACCCTAATCCAAATCCTAACCCTAAACTTAAACTAAAATTAACCCTACCCCAAACTCTAATCCTAACCCTAACCCTAACCCTAACCCTAATCCTAACCCTAACCCTAACCCAAACCCTAACCCTATCGCAAACCCTAACCCTAAACCTAAGCCTAACCCAAATTGTAAGCCTAACCCCAACCCTAACCCTAAACCATACCCAAACCGAAAACCTAAACCTAACCCTAACTTAAACCCTAACCCTAACCCTAACTCTAACCCTAACCCTAACCCTAAACCTAACCCTCACCCTAACCCAAACGCATACCCTAACCCTAACCCTAACCCTAACCCAAACCCTAACCCTAACCATAATTCTAACCCAAACCCTAACACTAACATGAATCCTAACAAAAACCATTACCCTAACCCTAATCGTAAACCTAACCCTAACCCAAACCCTAACCCTAACCCTAACTCTAACCCAAACCCTAACCCTAACCATAATCCTAACCCTAACCCTAACCCAAACCATAACCCTAACCCTAATCATAACCCTAACCCTAACCCGAACCCTAACATAAACATTAACCCTAACCCTAATCCTAATTCTACCCCTAACCGTAACCATAAACCATACCCTAATCCCAGGGTAGCCTTGAACGGATAATCATCCTGCCTCACCCCCAAGACTTGAGTTGTACTTTTTTAAGAGCAAAGATTGGATTCAGCAACAATGAAAAAGGAAAATATTTTCCCTCATAGAGAACGATGCCCAAAGTAGTTTTCTGATTCAAATGTAGCTTATAGTACTGAAGAATCCAATATCAATAATATGGTAATTTCTAGAAAGAATGAGGTTGGTTATTTATGTAACCACGTGCATTCCTGGCAAGAGCTGCTTGACTTGGAAGCAACCTTGGCATGACTTGACCAGGGAAGGAGCACCTGCTCTGAAGCTGTGATAGACAGGCAGAGCTTTGCAAGTGAGTGCTGAGTGCTATTGGTCAGTCTCCTGTCATTGGTGTCTGATGTGGGCAGGAGTGCTGAGGTCACAGAATCTTGGATTAAGATTCTGGAACTCCAAGAGGCAGTAACCTGGCAAAGCATTGTTTAGGGTGTTGCTAGGTGACAAAGCCCTCTCAGATGAGTTGCTGAAACACAGCGGTTTCTTGGTGGTAGGCTCCAGTGTTTGGTTGACCAGTTTGGAGAGATTTAGTTGACTTTAGGTCAAAGTTCTAGTCATTGACTAAAAGAAGCAGCCAGGAGAAGATGGGAGGAGGAGGGGAGAAGGTGGTGTGGCCTGCTGGCCCTGCACATTCCCTCCACATACAGGACCTCTACTAAAACGCCTACCTCTACTAACCCTGACCCTAATCCTAACCCTAACACTAACCCTAACCCTAACCCTAACCTAACACTAACCCTATACCTAACCCTAACCCTATCCCAAACATTAACCTAAACCTAAACCTAACCCAAACCCTAAGCCTTAACCTAACCCTAACCCAAACCCTAAACCTAACCCTAACCCTAACCCTAAGCCTAACCCTAACCCAAACCATAAACCTAAACCTATCCCTTAACACCACCCTAACACAAACCTTAACCCTAACCCTAACACTAAACCTACCTGTAAAACTAACCCTAACCCTAAAACTAACCCTAAACCCTAACACTAAAGCTGAACCTAAACCTAACCCAAACCCTAACCCTAACACTAACCCTAAAACTAACCGTAATCCAAACCCCCAACCTAACCCTAACCCTAACCCTAAACCAAACCCAAACCCTAACACTACACTTAACACTAGCCCTAATTGTTACCAGATCCCAAACCCTAACCCTTACCCTAACCCTAACAATAGCCCAAAACCTCACCCTACCCCTAATCCAAACACTAACAATAACCCTAACCCTAAACCAAACCCAAACCCTAACCGTAAACCTCACCCAAAACATAACCCTAATCCTAACCCTAACCCTAACCCTAACCCGAACCCAAAACCTAACCCTAATACTAACACAAACCCTAACCCTAACCCTAACCCTAACCCTAACCCAAACCCTAACACGAATCCTAATCCTAAACCAAACCCAAACCCTAACCGTAAACCTCACCCAAAACATAACCCTAATCCTAACCCTAACCCTAACCCTAACCTGAACCCAAACCCTAAACCTAACACTACCACAAACCCTAACCCTAACCCTAACCCTAACCCTAACCCTAACCCAAACCCTAACACTAATCCTAATCCTAACCCAAACCCTAAACTTAACCCTAACCCTAACTCAAATGTAAACACTAAACCTAACCCTAACCCTAACCCAAATCCTAACCCTAAACTTAAACTAAAATTAACCCTACCCCAAACTCTAACCCTAACCCTAACCCTAACCCTAACCCTAATCCTAACCCTAACCCTAACCCAAACCCTAACCCTATCGCAAACCCTAACCCTAAACCTAAGCCTAACCCAAATTGTAAGCCTAACCCCAACCCTAACCCTAAACCATACCCAAACCGAAAACCTAAACCTAACCCTAACTTAAACCCTAACCCTAACCCTAACTCTAACCCTAGCCCTAACCCTAAACCTAACCCTCACCCTAACCCAAACGCATACCCTAACCCTAACCCTAACCCTAACCCAAACCCTAACCCTAACCATAATTCTAACCCAAACCCTAACACTAACATGAATCCTAACACAAACCATTACCCTAACCCTAATCGTAACCCTAACCCTAACCCAAACCCTAACCCTAACCCTAACTCTAACCCAAACCCTAACCCTAACCATAATCCTAACCCTAACCCTAACCCAAACCATAACCCTAACCCTAATCGTAACCCTAACCCTAACCCGAACCCTAACATAAACATTAACCCTAACCCTAACCCTAATTCTAACCCTAACCCTAACCATAAACCATACCCTAATCCCAGGGTAGCCTTGAACGGATAATCATCCTGACTCACCCCCAAGACTTGAGTTGTACTTTTTTAAGAGCAAAGATTGGATTCAGCAACAATGAAAAAGGAAAATATTTTCCCTCATAGAGAACGATGCCCAAAGTAGTTTTCTGATTCAAATGTAGCTTATAGTACTGAAGAATCCAATATCAATAATATGGTAATTTCTAGAAAGAATGAGGTTGGTTATTTATGTAACCACGTGCATTCCTGGCAAGAGCTGCTTGACTTGGAAGCAACCTTGGCATGACTTGACTAAGGAAGGAGCACCTGCTCTGAAGCTGTGATAGACAGGCAGAGCTTTGCAAGTGTGTACTGAGTGCTATTGGTCAGTCTCCTGTTATTGGTGTCTGATGTGGGCAGGAGTGCTGAGGTCACAGAATCTTGTACTAAGATTCTGGAACTCCAAGAGGCAGTGACCTCGCAAAGCATTGTTTAGGGTGTTGCTAGGTGACAAAGCCCTCTCAGATGAGTTGCTGGAACACAGAGGTTTCTTGGTGGTCGGCTCTACTGTTTGGGTGACCAGTTTGGAGAGATTTAGTTGACTTTAGGTCAAAGTTCTAGTGATTGACAAAAAGAAGCGGCAAGGAGAAGATAGGAGGAGGAGGGGAGAAGGTGGTGTTGCCTGCTGGCCCTGCCCAGGCCCTCCACATACAGGCCCTCTACTACAACGCCTACCTCTACTAACCCTAACGCTAACCCTAAACCTAACCCTAACGCTAACCCTAACCCTAACTCTAACCCTAACACAAACCCTAACCCTAACCCTAACACTAACCCTAACCCTATCCCAAACCATAACCCTAACCCTAATTCTAACCTTAGCCCTAACAATAACCATAATGCATACCCTAATTCCAGGGTAGCCTTGAACCGATAATCCTCCTGCCTCACACCAAGAGTTGAGTTGTACTTTTTTAAAAGCAAAGATTGGATTCAGCAACAATGAAAAGGAAAATATTTTCCCTCATAGAGAACGATGCCCAAAGTAGTTTTTTGTTTCAAATGTAGCTTAAAGTACTGAAGAATTCAATATCAATAATATGGTAATTTCTAGAAAGAATGAATTTGTTTATTTATGTAACCACGTGCAATCTGGCAAGAGCTGCAGGACTGGGAAGCAACCTTGGCATGACTTGATCAGGGAAGGAGCACCTGCTCTGAAGCTGTGATAGACAGGCAGAGCTTTGCAAGTGAGTGCTGAGTGCTATTGGTCAGTCTCCTGTCATTGGTGTCTGATGTGGGCAGGAGTGCTGAGGTCACAGAATCTTGGATTAAGATTCTGGAACTCCAAGAGGCAGTAACCTGGCAAAGCATTGTTTGGGTGTTGCTAGGTGACAAAGCCCTCTCAGATGAGTTGCTGAAACACAGCGGTTTCTTGGTGGTAGGCTCTAGTGTTTGGTTGACCAGTTTGGAGAGATTTAGTTGACTTTAGGTCAAAGTTCTAGTCATTGACAAAAAGAACGAGCCAAGAGAAGATGGGAGGAGGAGTGGAGAAGGTGGTGTGGCCTGCTGGCCCTGCACATTCCCTCCACATACAGGACCTCTACTAAAACGCCTACCTCTACTAACCCTGACCCTAATCCTAACCCTAACACTAACCCTAACCCTAACCCTAACCTAACTCTAACCCTATACCTAACCCTAACACTAACCCAAACATTAACCTAAACCTAAACCTAACCCAAAACCTAAGCCTAAACCTAACCCTAACCCAAACCCTAAACCTAACCCTAAGCCTAACCATAAGCCTAACCTAACCCTGATCCTAATCATAACCCTAACCCTAAGCCTAACCCTCACCCAAACCATAAACCTAAACCTATCCCTTAACACCACCCTAACACAAACCTTAACCCTAACCCTAACACTAAACCTAACTGTAAAACTAACCCTAACCCTAAACCTAACCCTAACTCTAACCCAAACCCTAACCCTAACCATAATCCTAACCCTAACCCTAACACAAACCCTAACCCTAACCCTAACTCTAACCCAAACCCTAACCCTAACCATAATCCTAACCCTAACCCTAACCCAAACCATAACCCTAACCCTAATCGTAACCCTAACCGTAACCCGAACCCTGACATAAACATTAACCCTAACCCTAACCCTAATTCTAACACTAAACATAACCATAAACTATACCCGAATCCCAGGGTAGCCTTGAACGGATAATCATCCTGCCTCACCCGCAAGACTTGAGTTGTACTTTTTTAAGAGCAAAGATTGGATTCAGCAACAATGAAAAAGGAAAATATTTTCCCTCATAGAGAACGATGCCCAAAGTAGTTTTCTGATTCAAATGTAGCTTATAGTACTGAAGAATCCAATATCAATAATATGGTAATTTCTAGAAAGAATGAGGTTGGTTATTTATGTAACCACGTGCATTCCTGGCAAGAGCTGCTTGACTTGGAAGCAACCTTGGCATGACTTGACCAGGGAAGGAGCACCTGCTCTGAAGCTGTGATAGACAGGCAGAGCTTTGCAAGTGTGTGCTGAGTGCTATTGGTCAGTCTCCTGTTATTGGTGTCTGATGTGGGCAGGAGTGCTGAGGTCACAGAATCTTGTACTAAGATTCTGGAACTCCAAGAGGCAGTGACCTCGCAAAGCATTGTTTAGGGTGTTGCTAGGTGACAAAGCCCTCTCAGATGAGTTGCTGGAACACAGAGGTTTCTTGGTGGTAGGCTCTAGTGTTTGGGTGACCAGTTTGGAGAGATTTAGTTGACTTTAGGTCAAAGTTCTAGTGATTGACAAAAAGAAGCAGCAAGGAGAAGATAGGAGGAGGAGGGGAGAAGGTGGTGTTGCCTGCTGGCCCTGCCCAGGCCCTCCACATACAGGCCCTCTACTACAACGCCTACCTCTACTAATCCTAACGCTAACCCTAAACCTAACCCTAACGCTAACCCTAACTCTAACCCTAACCCTAACACAAACCCTAACCCTAACCCTAACCCTAACCCTAACCCTATCCCAAACCATAACCCTAACCCTAATTCTAACCTTAGCCCTAACAATAACCATAATGCATACCCTAATTCCAGGGTAGCCTTGAACCGATAATCCTCCTGCCTCACACCAAGAGTTGAGTTGTACTTTTTTAAAAGCAAAGATTGGATTCAGCAACAATGGAAAGGAAAATATTTTCCCTCATAGAGAACGATGCCCAAATTAGTTTTTTGTTTCAAATGTAGCTTAAAGTACTGAAGAATTCAATATCAATAATATGGTAATTTCTAGAAAGAATGAATTTGTTTATTTATGTAACCACGTGCAATCTGGCAAGAGCTGCAGGACTGGGAAGCAACCTTGGCATGACTTGACCAGGGAAGGAGCAACTGCTCTGAAGCTGTGATAGACAGGCAGAGCTTTGCAAGTGAGTGCTGAGTGCTATTGGTCAGTCTCCTGTCATTGGTGTCTGATGTGGGAAGGAGTGCTGAGGTCACAGAATCTTGGATTAAGATTCTGGAACTCCAAGAGGCAGTAACCTGGCAAAGCATTGTTTAGGGTGTTGCTAGGTGACAAAGCCCTCTCAGATGAGTTGCTGAAACACAGCGGTTTCTTGGTGGTAGGCTCTAGTGTTTGGTTGACCAGTTTGGAGAGATTTAGTTGACTTTAGGTCAAAGTTCTAGTCATTGACTAAAAGAAGCAGCCAGGAGAAGATGGGAGGAGGAGGGGAGAAGGTGGTGTGGCCTGCTGGCCCTGCACATTCCCTCCACATACAGGACCTCTACTAAAACGCCTACCTCTACTAACCCTGACCCTAATCCTAACCCTAACACTAACCCTAACCCTAACCCTAACCTAACACTAATCCTATACCTAACCCTAACCCTATCCCAAACATTAACCTAAACCTAAACCTAACCCAAACCCTAAGCCTTAACCTAACCCTAACCCAAAACCTAAACCTAACCCTAACCCTAACCCTAAGCCTAACCCTAACCCAAACCATAAACCTAAACCTATCCCTTAACACCACCCTAACACAAACCTTAACCCTAACCCTAACACTAAACCTAACTGTAAAACTAACCCTAACCCTAAACCTAACCCTAAACCCTAACACTAAACCTGAACCTAAACCTAACCCAAACCCTAACCCTAACACTAACCCTAAAACTAACCGTAATCCAAACCCACAGCCTAACCCTAACCCTAACCCTAAACCAAACCCAAACCCTAACACTAAACTTAAGACTAACCCTAATAGTAACCAAAAGCCAAACCCTAGACCTAACCCTAACCCTAACAATAGCCCAAACCCTAACCCTAACCCTAATCCAAACACTAACAATAACCCTAACCCTAAACCAAACCCAAACCCTAACCGTAAACCTCACCCAAAACATAACCCTAATCCTAACCCTAACCCTAACCCTAACCCGAACCCAAACCCTAACCCTAATACTAACACAAACCCTAACCCTAACCCTAACCCTAACCCTAAACCAAACCCTAACACGAATCCTAATCCTAAACCAAACCCAAACCCTAACCGTAAACCTCACCCAAAACATAACCCTAATCCTAACCCTAACCCTAACCCTAACCCGAAACCAAACCCTAACCCTAACACTACCACAAACCCTAAACCTAAGCCTAACCCTAACCCTAACCCTAACCCAAACCCTAACACTAATCCTAACACAAACCCTAAACTTAACCCTAACCCTAACGCAAATGTAAACACTAAACCTAACCCTAACCCTAACCCAAATCCTAACCCTAAACTTAAACTAAAATTAACCCTACCCCAAACTCTAACCCTAACCCTAACCCTAACCCTAACCCTAACCCTAACCCTAACCCTAACCCAAACCCTAGCCCTATCGCAAACCCTAACCCTAAACCTAAGCCTAACCCAAATTGTAAGCCTAACCCCAACCCTAACCCTAAACCATACCCAAACCGAAAACCTAAACCTAACCCTAACTTAAACCCTAACCCTAACCCTAACTCTAACCCTAACCCTAACCCTAAACCTAACCCTCACCCTAACCCAAACGCATACCCTAACCCTAACCCTAACCCTAACCCAAACCCTAACCCTAACCATAATTCTAACCCAAACCCTAACACTAACATGAATCCTAACACAAACCATTACCCTAACCCTAATCGTAACCCTAACCCTAACCCAAACCCTAACCCTAACCCTAACTCTAACCCAAACCCTAACCCTAACCATAATCCTAACCCTAACCCTAACCCAAACCATAACCCTAACCCTAATCGTAACCCTAACCCTAACCCGAACCCTAACATAAACATTAACCCTAACCCTAACCCTAATTCTAACCCTAACCCTAACCATAAACCATACCCTAATCCCAGGGTAGCCTTGAACGGATAATCATCCTGCCTCACCCCCAAGACTTGAGTTGTACTTTTTAAGAGCAAAGATTGGATTCAGCAACAATGAAAAAGGAAAATATTTTCCCTCATAGAGAACGATGCCCAAAGTAGTTTTCTGATTCAAATGTAGCTTATAGTACTGAAGAATCCAATATCAATAATATGGTAATTTCTAGAAAGAATGAGGTTGGTTATTTATGTAACCACGTGCATTCCTGGCAAGAGCTGCTTGACTTGGAAGCAACCTTGGCATGACTTGACCAGGGAAGGAGCACCTGCTCTGAAGCTGTGATAGACAGGCAGAGCTTTGCAAGTGTGTACTGAGTGCTATTGGTCAGTCACCTGTTATTGGTGTCTGATGTGGGCAGGAGTGCTGAGGTCACAGAATCTTGTACTAAGATTCTGGAACTCCAAGAGGCAGTGACCTCGCAAAGCATTGTTTAGGGTGTTGCTAGGTGACAAAGCCCTCTCAGATGAGTTGCTGGAACACAGAGGTTTCTTGGTGGTCGGCTCTACTGTTTGGGTGACCAGTTTGGAGAGATTTAGTTGACTTTAGGTCAAAGTTCTAGTGATTGACAAAAAGAAGCAGCAAGGAGAAGATAGGAGGAGGAGGGGAGAAGGTGGTGTTGCCTGCTGGCCCTGCCCAGGCCCTCCACATACAGGCCCTCTACTACAACGCCTACCTCTACTAACCCTAACGCTAACCCTAAACCTAACCCTAACGCTAACCCTAACCCTAACCCTAACCCTAACACAAACCCTAACCCTAACCCTAACACTAACCCTAACCCTATCCCAAACCATAACCCTAACCCTATTTCTAACCTTAGCCCTAACAATAACCATAATGCATACCCTAATTCCAGGGTAGCCTTGAACCGATAATCCTCCTGCCTCACACCAAGAGTTGAGTTGTACTTTTTTAAAAGCAAAGATTGGATTCAGCAACAATGAAAAGGAAAATATTTTCCCTCATAGAGAACGATGCCCAAAGTAGTTTTTTGTTTCAAATGTAGCTTAAAGTACTGAAGAATTCAATATCAATAATATGGTAATTTCTAGAAAGAATGAATTTGTTTATTTATGTAACCACGTGCAATCTGGCAAGACCTGCAGGACTGGGAAGCAACCTTGGCATGACTTGACCAGGGAAGGAGCACCTGCTCTGAAGCTGTGATAGACAGGCAGAGCTTTGCAAGTGAGTGCTGAGTGCTATTGGTCAGTCTCCTGTCATTGGTGTCTGATGTGGGCAGGAGTGCTGAGGTCACAGAATCTTGGATTAAGATTCTGGAACTCCAAGAGGCAGTAACCTGGCAAAGCATTGTTTGGGTGTTGCTAGGTGACAAAGCCCTCTCAGATGAGTTGCTGAAACACAGCGGTTTCTTGGTGGTAGGCTCTAGTGTTTGGTTGACCAGTTTGGAGAGATTTAGTTGACTTTAGGTCAAAGTTCTAGTCATTGACAAAAAGAACGAGCCAAGAGAAGATGGGAGGAGGAGTGGAGAAGGTGGTGTGGCCTGCTGGCCCTGCACATTCCCTCCACATACAGGACCTCTACTAAAACGCCTACCTCTACTAACCCTGACCCTAATCCTAACCCTAACACTAACCCTAACCCTAACCCTAACCCTAACCTAACACTAACCCTATACCTAACCCTAACACTAACCCAAACATTAACCTAAACCTAACCCAAACCCTAAGCCTAAACCTAACCCTAACCCAAACCCTAAACCTAACCCTAACCCTAACCCTAAGCCTAAACTAACCCTGATCCTAATCATAACCCTAATCCTAAGCCTAACCCTCACCCAAACCATAAACCTGAACCAATCCCTTAACACCACCCTAACACAAACCCTAACCCTAACCCTAACACTAAACCTAACTGTAAAACTAACCCTAACCCTAAACCTAACCCTAACTCTAACCCAAACCCTAACCCTAACCATAATCCTAACCCTAACCCTAACCCAAACCATAACCCTAACCCTAATCGTAACCCTAACCCTAACCCAAACCCTAACCCTAACCCTAACTCTAACCCAAACCCTAAACCTAACCATAATCCTAACCCTAACCCTAACCCAAACCATAACCCTAACCCTAATCGTAACCCTAACCGTAACCCGAACCCTAACATAAACATTAACCCTAACCCTAACCCTAATTCTAACACTAAACATAACCATAAACTATACCCGAATCCCAGGGTAGCCTTGAACGGATAATCATCCTGCCTCACCCGCAAGACTTGAGTTGTACTTTTTTAAGAGCAAAGATTGGATTCAGCAACAATGAAAAAGGAAAATATTTTCCCTCATAGAGAACGATGCCCAAAGTAGTTTTCTGATTCAAATGTAGCTTATAGTACTGAAGAATCCAATATCAATAATATGGTAATTTCTAGAAAGAATGAGGTTGGTTATTTATGTAACCACGTGCATTCCTGGCAAGAGCTGCTTGACTTGGAAGCAACCTTGGCATGACTTGACCAGGGAAGGAGCACCTGCTCTGAAGCTGTGATAGACAGGCAGAGCTTTGCAAGTGAGTGCTGAGTGCTATTGGTCAGTCTCCTGTCATTGGTGTCTGATGTGGGCAGGAGTGCTGAGGTCACAGAATCTTGGATTAAGATTCTGGAACTCCAAGAGGCAGTAACCTGGCAAAGCATTGTTTAGCGTGTTGCTAGGTGACAAAGCCCTCTCAGATGAGTTGCAGAAACACAGCGGTTTCTTGGTGGTAGGCTCTAGTGTTTGGTTGACCAGTTTGGAGAGATTTAGTTGACTGTAGGTCAAAGTTCTAGTCATTGACAAAAAGAAGCAGCCAGGAGAAGATGGGAGGAGGAGGGGAGAAGTTGGTGTGGCCTGCTGGCCCTGCCCATTCCCTCCACATACAGGACCTCTACTAAAACGCCTACCTCTACTAACCCTGAACCTAATCCTAACCCTAACACTAACCCTAACCCTAACCTAACACTAACCCTATACCTAACCCTAACCCTAACCCAAACATTAACCCTAAACCTAAACCTAACCCAAACCCTAAGCCTAAACCTAACCCTAACCCAAACCCTAAACCTAACCCTAACCCTAACCCTAAGCCTAACCTAACCCTGATCCTAACCATAACCCTAATCCTAAGACTAACCCTAACCCAAACCATAAACCTAAACCTATCCCTTAACACCACCCTAACACAAACCGTAACCCTAACCCTAACACTAAACCTAACTGTAAAACTAACCCTAACCCTAAACCTAACCCTAAACCCTAGCACTAAACCTGAACCTAAACCTAACCCAAACCCTAACCCTAACACTAATCCTAAAACTAACCGTAATCCAAACCCACAACCTAACCCTAACCCTAACCCTAAACCAAACCCAAACCCTAACACTAAACTTAACACTAACCCTAATCGTAACCAAAACCCAAAACCTAACCCTAACCCTAACCCTAACAATAACCCAAACCCTAACCCTAACCCTAATCCAAACACTAACACTAACCCTAACCCTAAACCAAACCCAAACCCTAACCGTAAACCTCACCCAAAGCATAACCCTAATCCTAACCCTAACCATAACCCTAACCCGAACCCAAACCCTAACCCTAATACTAACACAAACCCTAACCCTAACCCTAACCCTAACCCAAACCCTAACACAAATCCTAATCCTAAACCAAACCCAAACCCTAACCATAAACCTCACCCAAAACATAACCCTAATCCTAACCCTAACCCTAACCCGAACCCGAACCCAAACCCTAACCCTAACACTACCACAAACCCTAACCCTAACCCTAACCCAAACCCTAACGCAAATGCAAACACTAAACCTAACCCTAACCCTAACCCTAACCCAAATCCTAACCCTAACCTTAAACTAAAATTAACCCTACCCCAAACGCTAACCCTAACACTAACCCTAACCCTAATCCTAACCCTAACCCTAACCCAAACCCTAACCCTATCGCAAACCCTAACCCTAAACCTAAGCCTAACCCAAATCGTAAGCCTAACCCCAACCCTAACCCTAAACCATACCCAAACCGAAAACCTAAACCTAACCCTAACTTAAACCCTAACCCTAACCCTAACGCTAACCCTAAACCTAACCCTAAACCTAACCCTCACCCTAACCCAAACGCAAACCCTAACCCTAACCTTAACACTAACCCTAACCATAATTCTAACCCAAACCCTAACCCTAACATGAATCCTAACACAAACCATTACCCTAACCCTAATCGTAACCCTAACGCTAACCCAAACCCTAACCCTAACCCTAACTCTAACCCAAACCCTAACCCTAACCATAATCCTAACCCTAACCCTAACCCAAACCATAACCCTAACCCTAATCGTAACCATAACCCTAACCTGAACCCTAACATAAACATTAACCCTAACCCTAACCCTAATTCTAACCCTAACCCTAACCATAAACCATACCCTAATGCCAGGGTAGCCTTGAACGGACAATCCTCCTGCCTCACCCCCAAGACTTGAGTTGTACTTTTTTAAGAGCAAAGATTGGATTCAGCAACAATGAAAAAGGAAAATATTTTCCCTCATAGAGAACGATGCCCAAAGTAGTTTTCTGATTCAAATGTAGCTTATAGTACTGAAGAATCCAATATCAATAACATGGTAATTTCTAGAAAGAATGAGGTTGGTTATTTATGTAACCACGTGCATTCCTGGCAAGAGCTGCTTGACTTGGAAGCAACCTTGGCATGACTTGACCAGGGAAGGAGCACCTGCTCTGAAGCTGTGATAGACAGGCAGAGCTTTACAAGTGTGTGCTGAGTGCTATTGGTCAGTCTCCTGTTATTGGTGTCTGATGTGGGCAGGAGTGCTGAGGTCACAGAATCTTGCACTAAGATTCTGGAACTCCAAGAGGCAGTGACCTCGCAAAGCATTGTTTAGGGTGTTGCTAGGTGACAAAGCCCTCTCAGATGAGTTGCTGGAACACAGAGGTTTCTTGGTGGTAGGCTCTAGTGTTTGGGTGACCAGTTTGGAGAGATTTAGTTGACTTTAGGTCAAAGTTCTAGTGATTGACAAAAAGAAGCAGCAAGGAGAAGACAGGAGGAGGAGGGGAGAAGGTGGTGTTGCCTGCTGGCCCTGCCCAGGCCCTCCACATACAGGCCCTCTACTACAACGCCTACCTCTACTAACCCTAACGCTAACCCTAAACCTAACCCTAACGCTAACCCTAACCCTAAACCAAACCCTAACACAAACCCTAACCCTAACCCTAACACTAACCCTAACCCTATCCCAAACCATAACCCTAACCCTAATTCTAACCTTAGCCCTAACAATAACCATAATGCATACCCTAATTCCAGGGTAGCCTTGAACCGATAATCCTCCTGCCTCACACCAAGAGTTGAGTTGTACTTTTTTAAAAGCAAAGATTGGATTCAGCAACAATGAAAAGGAAAATATTTTCCCTCATAGAGAACGATGCCCAAAGTAGTTTTTTGTTTCAAATGTAGCTTAAAGTACTGAAGAATTCAATATCAATAATATGGTAATTTCTAGAAAGAATGAATTTGTTTATTTATGTAACCACGTGCAATGTGGCAAGAGCTGCAGGACTGGGAAGCAACCTTGGCATGACTTGACCAGGGAAGGAGCACCTGCTCTGAAGCTGTGATAGACAGGCAGAGCTTTGCAAGTGAGTGCTGAGTGCTATTGGTCAGTCTCCTGTCATTGGTGTCTGATGTGGGCAGGAGTGCTGAGGTCACAGAATCTTGGATTAAGATTCTGGAACTCCAAGAGGCAGTAACCTGGCAAAGCATTGTTTAGCGTGTTGCTAGGTGACAAAGCCCTCTCAGATGAGTTGCAGAAACACAGCGGTTTCTTGGTGGTAGGCTCTAGTGTTTGGTTGACCAGTTTGGAGAGATTTAGTTGACTGTAGGTCAAAGTTCTAGTCATTGACAAAAAGAAGCAGCCAGGAGAAGATGGGAGGAGGAGGGGAGAAGTTGGTGTGGCCTGCTGGCCCTGCCCATTCCCTCCACATACAGGACCTCTACTAAAACGCCTACCTCTACTAACCCTGAACCTAATCCTAACCCTAACACTAACCCTAACCCTAACCTAACACTAACCCTATACCTAACCCTAACCCTAACCCAAACATTAACCCTAAACCTAAACCTAACCCAAACCCTAAGCCTAAACCTAACCCTAACCCAAACCCTAACCCTAACCCTAACCCTAACCCTAAGCCTAACCTAACCCTGATCCTAACCATAACCCTAATCCTAAGACTAACCCTAACCCAAACCATAAACCTAAACCTATCCCTTAACACCACCCTAACACAAACCGTAACCCTAACCCTAACACTAAACCTAACTGTAAAACTAACCCTAACCTTAAACCTAACCCTAAACCCTAGCACTAAACCTGAACCTAAACCTAACCCAAACCCTAACCCTAACACTAATCCTAAAACTAACCGTAATCCAAACCCACAACCTAACCCTAACCCTAACCCTAAACCAAACCCAAACCCTAACACTAAACTTAACACTAACCCTAATCGTAACCAAAACCCAAAACCTAACCCTAACCCTAACCCTAACAATAACCCAAACCCTAACCCTAACCCTAATCCAAACACTAACACTAACCCTAACCCTAAACCAAACCCAAACCCTAACCGTAAACCTCACCCAAACCATAACCCTAATCCTAACCCTAACCATAACCCTAACCCGAACCCAAACCCTAACCCTAATACTAACACAAACCCTAACCCTAACCCTAACCCTAACCCAAACCCTAACACAAATCCTAATCCTAAACCAAACCCAAACCCTAACCATAAACCTCACCCAAAACATAACCCTAATCCTAACCCTAACCCTAACCCGAACCCGAACCCAAACCCTAACCCTAACACTACCACAAACCCTAACCCTAACCCTAACCCAAACCCTAACGCAAATGCAAACACTAAACCTAACCCTAACCCTAACCCTAACCCAAATCCTAACCCTAACCTTAAACTAAAATTAACCCTACCCCAAACGCTAACACTAACACTAACCCTAACCCTAAGCCTAAACCTAACCCTAACCCAAACCCTAACCCTATCGCAAACCCTAACCCTAAACCTAAGCCTAACCCAAATCGTAAGCCTAACCCCAACCCTAACCCTAAACCATACCCAAACTGAAAACCTAAACCTAACCCTAACTTAAACCCTAACCCTAACCCTAACGCTAACCCTAAACCTAACCCTAAACCTAACCCTCACCCTAACCCAAACGCAAACCCTAACCCTAACCTTAACACTAACCCTAACCATAATTCTAACCCAAACCCTAACCCTAACATGAATCCTAACACAAAACATTACCCTAACCCTAATCGTAACCCTAACGCTAACCCAAACCCTAACCCTAACCCTAACTCTAACCCAAACCCTAACCCTAACCATAATCCTAACCCTAACCCTAACCCAAACCATAACCCTAACCCTAATCGTAACCATAACCCTAACCTGAACCCTAACATAAACATTAACCCTAACCCTAACCCTAATTCTAACCCTAACCCTAACCATAAACCATACCCTAATGCCAGGGTAGCCTTGAACGGACAATCCTCCTGCCTCACCCCCAAGACTTGAGTTGTACTTTTTTAAGAGCAAAGATTGGATTCAGCAACAATGAAAAAGGAAAATATTTTCCCTCATAGAGAACGATGCCCAAAGTAGTTTTCTGATTCAAATGTAGCTTATAGTACTGAAGAATCCAATATCAATAACATGGTAATTTCTAGAAAGAATGAGGTTGGTTATTTATGTAACCACGTGCATTCCTGGCAAGAGCTGCTTGACTTGGAAGCAACCTTGGCATGACTTGACCAGGGAAGGAGCACCTGCTCTGAAGCTGTGATAGACAGGCAGAGCTTTACAAGTGTGTGCTGAGTGCTATTGGTCAGTCTCCTGTTATTGGTGTCTGATGTGGGCAGGAGTGCTGAGGTCACAGAATCTTGCACTAAGATTCTGGAACTCCAAGAGGCAGTGACCTCGCAAAGCATTGTTTAGGGTGTTGCTAGGTGACAAAGCCCTCTCAGATGAGTTGCTGGAACACAGAGGTTTCTTGGTGGTAGGCTCTAGTGTTTGGGTGACCAGTTTGGAGAGATTTAGTTGACTTTAGGTCAAAGTTCTAGTGATTGACAAAAAGAAGCAGCAAGGAGAAGATAGGAGGAGGAGGGGAGAAGGTGGTGTTGCCTGCTGGCCCTGCCCAGGCCCTCCACATACAGGCCCTCTACTACAACGCCTACCTCTACTAACCCTAACGCTAACCCTAAACCTAACCCTAACGCTAACCCTAACCCTAAACCTAACCCTAACACAAACCCTAACCCTAACCCTAACACTAACCCTAACCCTATCCCAAACCATAACCCTAACCCTAATTCTAACCTTAGCCCTAACAATAACCATAATGCATACCCTAATTCCAGGGTAGCCTTGAACCGATAATCCTCCTGCCTCACACCAAGAGTTGAGTTGTACTTTTTTAAAAGCAAAGATTGGATTCAGCAACAATGAAAAGGAAAATATTTTCCCTCATAGAGAACGATGCCCAAAGTAGTTTTTTGTTTCAAATGTAGCTTAAAGTACTGAAGAATTCAATATCAATAATATGGTAATTTCTAGAAAGAATGAATTTGTTTATTTATGTAACCACGTGCAATGTGGCAAGAGCTGCAGGACTGGGAAGCAACCTTGGCATGACTTGACCAGGGAAGGAGCACCTGCTCTGAAGCTGTGATAGACAGGCAGAGCTTTGCAAGTGAGTGCTGAGTGCTATTGGTCAGTCTCCTGTCATTGGTGTCTGATGTGGGCAGGAGTGCTGAGGTCACAGAATCTTGGATTAAGATTCTGGAACTCCAAGAGGCAGTAACCTGGCAAAGCATTGTTTAGCGTGTTGCTAGGTGACAAAGCCCTCTCAGATGAGTTGCAGAAACACAGCGGTTTCTTGGTGGTAGGCTCTAGTGTTTGGTTGACCAGTTTGGAGAGATTTAGTTGACTGTAGGTCAAAGTTCTAGTCATTGACAAAAAGAAGCAGCCAGGAGAAGATGGGAGGAGGAGGGGAGAAGTTGGTGTGGCCTGCTGGCCCTGCCCATTCCCTCCACATACAGGACCTCTACTAAAACGCCTACCTCTACTAACCCTGAACCTAATCCTAACCCTAACACTAACCCTAACCCTAACCTAACACTAACCCTATACCTAACCCTAACCCTAACCCAAACATTAACCCTAAACCTAAACCTAACCCAAACCCTAAGCCTAAACCTAACCCTAACCCAAACCCTAAACCTAACCCTAACCCTAACCCTAAGCCTAACCTAACCCTGATCCTAACCATAACCCTAATCCTAAGACTAACCCTAACCCAAACCATAAACCTAAACCTATCCCTTAACACCACCCTAACACAAACCGTAACCCTAACCCTAACACTAAACCTAACTGTAAAACTAACCCTAACCTTAAACCTAACCCTAAACCCTAGCACTAAACCTGAACCTAAACCTAACCCAAACCCTAACCCTGACAGTAATCCTAAAACTAACCGTAATCCAAACCCACAACCTAACCCTAACCCTAACCCTAAACCAAACCCAAACCCTAACACTAAACTTAACACTAACCCTAATCGTAACCAAAACCCAAAACCTAACCCTAACCCTAACCCTAACAATAACCCAAACCCTAACCCTAACCCTAATCCAAACACTAACACTAACCCTAACCCTAAACCAAACCCAAACCCTAACCGTAAACCTCACCCAAACCATAACCCTAATCCTAACCCTAACCATAACCCTAACCCGAACCCAAACCCTAACCCTAATACTAACACAAACCCTAACCCTAACCCTAACCCTAACCCAAACCCTAACACAAATCCTAATCCTAAACCAAACCCAAACCCTAACCATAAACCTCACCCAAAACATAACCCTAATCCTAACCCTAACCCTAACCCGAACCCGAACCCAAACCCTAACCCTAACACTACCACAAACCCTAACCCTAACCCTAACCCAAACCCTAACGCAAATGCAAACACTAAACCTAACCCTAACCCTAACCCTAACCCAAATCCTAACCCTAACCTTAAACTAAAATTAACCCTACCCCAAACGCTAACACTAACACTAACCCTAACCCTAAGCCTAAACCTAACCCTAACCCAAACCCTAACCCTATCGCAAACCCTAACCCTAAACCTAAGCCTAACCCAAATCGTAAGCCTAACCCCAACCCTAACCCTAAACCATACCCAAACCGAAAACCTAAACCTAACCCTAACTTAAACCCTAACCCTAACCCTAACGCTAACCCTAAACCTAACCCTAAACCTAACCCTCACCCTAACCCAAACGCAAACCCTAACCCTAACCTTAACACTAACCCTAACCATAATTCTAACCCAAACCCTAACCCTAACATGAATCCTAACACAAAACATTACCCTAACCCTAATCGTAACCCTAACGCTAACCCAAACCCTAACCCTAACCCTAACTCTAACCCAAACCCTAACCCTAACCATAATCCTAAACCTAACCCTAACCCAAACCATAACCCTAACCCTAATCGTAACCATAACCCTAACCTGAACCCTAACATAAACATTAACCCTAACCCTAACCCTAATTCTAACCCTAACCCTAACCATAAACCATACCCTAATGCCAGGGTAGCCTTGAACGGACAATCCTCCTGCCTCACCCCCAAGACTTGAGTTGTACTTTTTTAAGAGCAAAGATTGGATTCAGCAACAATGAAAAAGGAAAATATTTTCCCTCATAGAGAACGATGCCCAAAGTAGTTTTCTGATTCAAATGTAGCTTATAGTACTGAAGAATCCAATATCAATAACATGGTAATTTCTAGAAAGAATGAGGTTGGTTATTTATGTAACCACGTGCATTCCTGGCAAGAGCTGCTTGACTTGGAAGCAACCTTGGCATGACTTGACCAGGGAAGGAGCACCTGCTCTGAAGCTGTGATAGACAGGCAGAGCTTTACAAGTGTGTGCTGAGTGCTATTGGTCAGTCTCCTGTTATTGGTGTCTGATGTGGGCAGGAGTGCTGAGGTCACAGAATCTTGCACTAAGATTCTGGAACTCCAAGAGGCAGTGACCTCGCAAAGCATTGTTTAGGGTGTTGCTAGGTGACAAAGCCCTCTCAGATGAGTTGCTGGAACACAGAGGTTTCTTGGTGGTAGGCTCTAGTGTTTGGGTGACCAGTTTGGAGAGATTTAGTTGACTTTAGGTCAAAGTTCTAGTGATTGACAAAAAGAAGCAGCAAGGAGAAGATAGGAGGAGGAGGGGAGAAGGTGGTGTTGCCTGCTGGCCCTGCCCAGGCCCTCCACATACAGGCCCTCTACTACAACGCCTACCTCTACTAACCCTAACGCTAACCCTAAACCTAACCCTAACGCTAACCCTAACCCTAAACCTAACCCTAACACAAACCCTAACCCTAACCCTAACACTAACCCTAACCCTATCCCAAACCATAACCCTAACCCTAATTCTAACCTTAGCCCTAACAATAACCATAATGCATACCCTAATTCCAGGGTAGCCTTGAACCGATAATCCTCCTGCCTCACACCAAGAGTTGAGTTGTACTTTTTTAAAAGCAAAGATTGGATTCAGCAACAATGAAAAGGAAAATATTTTCCCTCATAGAGAACGATGCCCAAAGTAGTTTTTTGTTTCAAATGTAGCTTAAAGTACTGAAGAATTCAATATCAATAATATGGTAATTTCTAGAAAGAATGAATTTGTTTATTTATGTAACCACGTGCAATGTGGCAAGAGCTGCAGGACTGGGAAGCAACCTTGGCATGACTTGACCAGGGAAGGAGCACCTGCTCTGAAGCTGTGATAGACAGGCAGAGCTTTGCAAGTGAGTGCTGAGTGCTATTGGTCAGTCTCCTGTCATTGGTGTCTGATGTGGGCAGGAGTGCTGAGGTCACAGAATCTTGGATTAAGATTCTGGAACTCCAAGAGGCAGTAACCTGGCAAAGCATTGTTTAGGGTGTTGCTAGGTGACAAAGCCCTCTCAGATGAGTTGCTGAAACACAGCGGTTTCTTGGTGGTAGGCTCTAGTGTTTGGTTGACCAGTTTGGAGAGATTTAGTTGACTTTAGGTCAAAGTTCTAGACATTGACTAAAAGAAGCAGCCAGGAGAAGATGGGAGGAGGAGGGGAGAAGGTGGTGTGGCCTGCTGGCCCTGCACATTCCCTCCACATACAGGACCTCTACTAAAACGCCTACCTCTACTAACCCTGACCCTAATCCTAACCCTAACACTAACCCTAACCCTAACCCTAACCTAACACTAACCCTATACCTAACCCTAACCCTAACCCAAACATTAACCTAAACCTAAACCTAACCTAAACCCTAAGCCTTAACCTAACCCTAACGCAAAAACTAAACGTAACCCTAACCCTAACCCTAAGACTAACCTAACCCTGATCCTAAACGTAACCCTAACCCTAAGCCTAACCCTAACCCAAACCATAAACCTAAACCTATCCCTTAACACCACCCTAATACAAACCTTAACCCTAACCCTAACACTAAACCTAACTGTAAAACTAACCCTAACCCTAAACCTAACCCTAAACCCTAACACTAAACCTGAACCTAAACCTAACCCAAACCCTCACCCTAACACTAACCCTAAAACTAACCGTAATCCAAACCCAAACCCTAACACTAAACTTAACACTAACCCTAATAGTAACCAAAACCCAAACCCTACCCCTAACCGTAACCCTAACAATAGCCCAAAGCCTAACCCTAACCCTAATCCAAACACTAACAATAACCCAAACCCTAAACCAAACCCAAACCCTAACCGTAAACCTCACCCAAAACATAACCCTAATCCTAACCCTAACCCTAACCCTAACCCGAACCCAAACCCTAACCCTAATACTAACATAAACCCTAACCCTAACCCTAACCCTAACCCTAACCCAAACCCTAACACGAATCCTAATCCTGAACCAAACCCAAACCCTAACCGTAAACCTCACCCAAAACATAAACCTAATCCTAACCCTAACCCTAACCCTAACCCGAACCCAAACCCTAACCCTAACACTACCACAAACCCTAACCCTAACCCTAACCCTAACCCTAACCCTAACCCAAACCCTAACACTAATCCTAATCCTAGTCCAAACCCTAAACTTAACCCTAACCCTAACGCAAATGCAAACACTAAACCTAACCCTAACCCTAACCCAAATCCTAACCCTAAACTTAAACTAAAATTAACCCTACCCCAAACTCTAACCCTATCCCTAACCCTAACCCTAACCCTAATCCTAACCCTAACCCTAACCCAAACCCTAACCCTATCGCAAACCCTAACCCTAAACCTAAGCCTAACCCAAATTGCAAGCCTAACCCCAACCCTAACCCTAAACCATACCCAAACCGAAAACCTAAACCTAACCCTAACTTAAACCCTAACCCTAACCCTAACTCTAACCCTAACCCTAACCCTAAACCTAACCCTCACCCGAACCCAAACGCATACCCTAACCCTAACCCTAACCCTAACCCAAACCCTAACCCTAACCATAATTCTAACCCAAACCCTAACCCTAACATGAATCCTAACACAAACCATTACCCTAACCCTAATCGTAACCCTAACGCTACCCCCACCCCTAACCCTAACACTAACTCTAACCCAAAACCTAACCCTAACCATAATCCTAACCCTAACCCTAACCCAAACCATAACCCTAACCGTAATCGTAACCATAACCCTAACCTGAACCCTAACATAAACATTAACCCTAACCCTAACCCTAATTCTAACCCTAACCCTAACCATAAACCATACCCTAATGCCAGGGTAGCCTTGAACGGACAATCCTCCTGCCTCACCCAAAAGACTTGAGTTGTACTTTTTTAAGAGCAAAGATTGGATTCAGCAACAATGAAAAAGGAAAATATTTTCCCTCATAGAGAACGATGCCCAAAGTAGTTTTCTGATTCAAATGTAGCTTATAGTACTGAAGAATCCAATATCAATAACATGGTAATTTCTAGAAAGAATGAGGTTGGTTATTTATGTAACCACGTGCATTCCTGGCAAGAGCTGCTTGACTTGGAAGCAACCTTGGCATGACTTGACCAGGGAAGGAGCACCTGCTCTGAAGCTGTGATAGATAGGCAGAGCTTTACAAGTGTGTGCTGAGTGCTATTGGTCAGTCTCCTGTTATTGGTGTCTGATGTGGGCAGGAGTGCTGAGGTCACAGAATCTTGCACTAAGATTCTGGAACTCCAAGAGGCAGTGACCTCGCAAAGCATTGTTTAGGGTGTTGCTAGGTGACAAAGCCCTCTCAGATGAGTTGCTGGAACACAGAGGTTTCTTGGTGGTAGGCTCTAGTGTTTGGGTGACCAGTTTGGAGAGATTTAGTTGACTTTAGGTCAAAGTTCTAGTGATTGACAAAAAGAAGCAGCAAGGAGAAGATAGGAGGAGGAGGGGAGAAGGTGGTGTTGCCTGCTGGCCCTGCCCAGGCCCTCCACATACAGGCCCTCTACTACAACGCCTACCTCTACTAACCCTAACGCTAACCCTAAACCTAACCCTAACACTAACCCTAACCCTAAACCTAACCCTAACACAAACCCTAACCCTAACCCTAACACTAACCCTAACCCTATCCCAAACCATAACCCTAACCCTAATTCTAACCTTAGCCCTAACAATAACCATAATGCATACCCTAATTCCAGGGTAGCCTTGAACCGATAATCCTCCTGCCTCACACCAAGAGTTGAGTTGTACTTTTTTAAAAGCAAAGATTGGATTCAGCAACAATGAAAAGGAAAATATTTTCCCTCATAGAGAACGATGCCCAAAGTAGTTTTTTGTTTCAAATGTAGCTTAAAGTACTGAAGAATTCAATATCAATAATATGGTAATTTCTAGAAAGAATGAATTTTTTTATTTATGTAACCACGTGCAATCTGGCAAGAGCTGCAGGACTGGGAAGCAACCTTGGCATGACTTGACCAGGGAAGGAGCACCTGCTCTGAAGCTGTGATAGACAGGCAGAGCTTTGCAAGTGAGTGCTGAGTGCTATTGGTCAGTCTCCTGTCATTGGTGTCTGATGTGGGCAGGAGTGCTGAGGTCACAGAATCTTGGATTAAGATTCTGGAACTCCAAGAGGCAGTAACCTGGCAAAGCATTGTTTAGGGTGTTGCTAGGTGACAAAGCCCTCTCAGATGAGTTGCTGAAACACAGCGGTTTCTTGGTGGTAGGCTCTAGTGTTTGGTTGACCAGTTTGGAGAGATTTAGTTGACTTTAGGTCAAAGTTCTAGTCATTGACTAAAAATAGCAGCCAGGAGAAGATGGGAGGAGGAGGGGAGAAGGTGGTGTGGCCTGCTGGCCCTGCACATTCCCTCCACATACAGGACCTCTACTAAAACGCCTACCTCTACTAACCCTGACCCTAATCCTAACCCTAACATTAACCCTAACCCTAACCCTAACCTAACACTAACCCTATACCTAACCCTAACCCTAACCCAAACATTAACATAAACCTAAACCTAACCCAAACCCTAAGCCTTAACCTAACCCTAACCCAAACCCTAAACCTAACCCTAACCCTAACCCTAAGCCTAACCTAACCCTGATCCTAACCGTAACCCTAACCCTAAGCCTAACCCTAACCCAAACCATAAACCTAAACCTATCCCTTAACACCACCCTAACACAAAACTTAACCCTAAACCTAACCCTAAACCTAACTGTAAAACTAACCCTAACCCTAAACCTAACCCTAAACCCTAACACTAAACCTGAACCTAAACCTAACCCAAACCCTAACCCTAACACTAACCATAAAACTAACCGTAATCCAAACCCACAACCTAACCCTAACCCTAACCCTAAACCAAACCCAAACCCTAACACTAAACTTAACACTAACCCCAATAGTAACCAAAACCCAAACCCTAACCCTAACAATAACCCTAACAATAGCCCAAACCCTAACCCTAACCCTAATCCAAACACTAACAATAACCCTAACCCTAAACCAAACCCAAACCCTAACCGTAAACCTCACCCAAAATATAAGCCTAATCCTAACCCTAACCCTAACCCTAACCCGAACCCAAACCCTAACCCTAATACTAACACAAACCCTAACCCTAACCCTAACCCTAACCCTAACCCAAACCCTAACACGAATCCTAATCCTAAACCAAACCCAAACCCTAACCGTAAACCTCACCCAAAACATAACCCTAATCCTAACCCTAACCCTCACCCTACCCCGATCCCAAACCCTAACCCTAACACTACCACAAACCCTAACCCTAACCCTAACCCTAACCCTAACCCTAACCCAAACCCTAACACTAATGCTAAAGCTAACCCAAACCCTAAACTTAACCCTAACCCTAACGCAAATGCAAACACTAAACCTAACCCTAACCCTAACCCAAATCCTAACCCTAAACTTAAACTAAAATTAACCCTACCCCAAACTCTAACCCTAACCCTAACCCTAACCCTAACCCTAACCCTAATCCAACCCTAACCCTAACCCAAATCCTAACCCTATCGCAAACCCTAACCCTAAACCTAAGCCTAACCCAAATTGTAAGCCTAACCCCAACCCTAACCCTAAACCATACCCAAACCGAAAACCTAAACCTAACCCTAATTTAAACCCTAACCCTAACCCTAACTCTAACCCTAACCCTAACACTAAACCTAACCCTCACCCTAACCCAAACGCATACCCTAACCCTAACCCTAACCCTAACCCAAACCCTAACCCTAACCATAATTCTAACCCAAACCCTAACACTAACATGAATCCTAACAAAAACCATTACCCTAACCCTAATCGTAACCCTAACCCTAACCCAAACCCTAACCCTAACCCTAACTCTAACCCAAACCCTAACCCTAACCATAATCCTAACCCTAACCCTAACCCAAACCATAACCCTAACCCTAATCGTAACCCTAACCCTAACCCGAACCCTAACATAAACATTAACCATAACCCTAACCCTAATTCTAACCCTAACCCTAACCATAAACCATACCCTAATCCCAGGGTAGCCTTGAACGGATAATCATCCTGCCTCACCCCCAAGACTTGAGTTGTACTTTTTTAAGAGCAAAGATTGGATTCAGCAACAATGAAAAAGGAAAATATTTTCCCTCATAGAGAACGATGCCCAAAGTAGTTTTCTGATTCAAATGTAGCTTATAGTACTGAAGAATCCAATATCAATAATATGGTAATTTCTAGAAAGAATGAGGTTGGTTATTTATGTAACCACGTGCATTCCTGGCAAGAGCTGCTTGACTTGGAAGCAACCTTGGCATGACTTGACCAGGGAAGGAGCACCTGCTCTGAAGCTGTGATAGACAGGCAGAGCTTTGCAAGTGTGTACTGAGTGCTATTGGTCAGTCTCCTGTTATTGGTGTCTGATGTGGGCAGGAGTGCTGAGGTCACAGAATCTTGTACTAAGATTCTGGAACTCCAAGAGGCAGTGACCTCGCAAAGCATTGTTTAGGGTGTTGCTAGGTGACAAAGCCCTCTCAGATG
This sequence comes from Eospalax fontanierii, assembly GCA_035773235.1. Classification (NCBI taxonomy): domain Eukaryota; kingdom Metazoa; phylum Chordata; class Mammalia; order Rodentia; family Spalacidae; genus Eospalax; species Eospalax fontanierii. The sequence goes on along the minus strand of JAJHUQ010000032.1, from coordinate 6,656,474 downwards.
AGTTGCTGGAACACAGAGGTTTCTTGGTGGTCGGCTCTACTGTTTGGGTGACCAGTTTGGAGAGATTTAGTTGACTTTAGGTCAAAGTTCTAGTGATTGACAAAAAGAAGCAGCAAGGAGAAGATAGGAGGAGGAGGGGAGAAGGTGGTGTTGCCTGCTGGCCCTGCCCAGGCCCTCCACATACAGGCCCTCTACTACAACGCCTACCTCTACTAACCCTAACGCTAACCCTAAACCTAACCCTAACGCTAACCCTAACCCTAAACCTAACCCTAACACAAACCCTAACCCTAACCCTAACACTAACCCTAACCCTATCCCACACCATAACCCTAACACTAATTCTAACCTTAGCCCTAACAATAACCATAATGCATACCCTAATTCCAGGGTAGCCTTGAACCGATAATCCTCCTGCCTCACACCAAGAGTTGAGTTGTACTTTTTTAAAAGCAAAGATTGGATTCAGCAACAATGAAAAGGAAAATATTTTCCCTCATAGAGAACGATGCCCAAAGTAGTTTTTTGTTTCAAATGTAGCTTAAAGTACTGAAGAATTCAATATCAATAATATGGTAATTTCTAGAAAGAATGAATTTTTTTATTTATGTAACCACGTGCAATCTGGCAAGAGCTGCAGGACTGGGAAGCAACCTTGGCATGACTTGACCAGGGAAGGAGCACCTGCTCTGAAGCTGTGATAGACAGGCAGAGCTTTGCAAGTGAGTGCTGAGTGCTATTGGTCAGTCTCCTGTCATTGGTGTCTGATGTGGGCAGGAGTGCTGAGGTCACAGAATCTTGGATTAAGATTCTGGAACTCCAAGTGGCAGTAACCTGGCAAAGCATTGTTTAGGGTGTTGCTAGGTGACAAAGCCCTCTCAGATGAGTTGCTGAAACACAGCGGTTTCTTGGTGGTAGGCTCTAGTGTTTGGTTGACCAGTTTGGAGAGATTTAGTTGACTTTAGGTCAAAGTTCTAGTCATTGACTAAAAGAAGCAGCCAGGAGAAGATGGGAGGAGGAGGGGAGAAGGTGGTGTGGCCTGCTGGCCCTGCACATTCCCTCCACATACAGGACCTCTACTAAAACGCCTACCTCTACTAACCCTGACCCTAATCCTAACCCTAACACTAACCCTAACCCTAACCCTAACCTAACACTAACCCTATACCTAACCCTAACCCTAACCCAAACATTAACCTAAACCTAAACCTAACCCAAACCCTAAGCCTTAACCTAACCCTAACCCAAACCCTAAACCTAACCCTAACCCTAACCCTAAGCCTAACCTAACCCTGATCCTAACCGTAACCCTAACCCTAAGCCTAACCCTAACCCAAACCATAAACCTAAACCTATCCCTTAACACCACCCGAACACAAACCTTAACCCTAACCCTAACACTAAACCTAACTGTAAAACTAACCCTAACCCTAAACCTAACCCTAAACCCTAACACTAAACCTGAACCTAAACCTAACCCAAACCCTAACCCTAACACTAACCCTAAAACTAACCGTAATCCAAACCCACAACCTAACCCTAACCCTAACCCTAAACCAAACCCAAACCCTAACACTAAACTTAACACTAACCCTAATAGTAACCAAAACCCAAACCCTAACCCTAAACCTAACCCTAACAATAGCCCAAACAATAACCCTAACCCTAATCCAAACACTAATAATAACCCTAACCCTAAACCAAACCCAAACCCTAACCGTAAACCTCACCCAAAACATAACCCTAATCCTAACCCTAACCCTAACCCTAACCCGAACCCAAACCATAACCCTAATACTAACACAAACCCTAACCCTAACCCTAACCCTAACCCTAACCCTAACCCAAACCCTAACACGAATCCTAATCCTAAACCAAACCCAAACCCTAACCGTAAACCTCACCCAAAACATAACCCTAATCCTAACCCTAACCCTAACCCTAACCCGAACCCAAACCCTAACCCTAACACTACCACAAACCCTAACCCTAACCCTAACCCTAACCCTAACCCAAACCCTAACACTAATCCTAATCCTAACCCAAACCCTAAACTTAACCCTAACCGTAACGCAAATGCAAACACTAAACCTAACCCTAACCCTAACCCAAATCCTAACCCTAAACTTAAACTAAAATTAACCCTACCCCAAACTCTACCCCTAACCCTAACCCTAACCCTAACCCTAATCCTAACCCTAACCCTAACCCAAACCCTAACCCTATCGCAAACCCTAACCCTAAACCTAAGCCTAACCCAAATTATAAGCCTAACCCCAACCCTAACCCTAAACCATACCCAAACCGAAAACCTAAACCTAACCCTAACTTAAACCCTAACCCTAACCCTAACTCTAACCCTAACCCTAACCCTAAACCTAACCCTCACCCTAACCCAAACGCATACCCTAACCCTAACCCTAACCCTAACCCAAACCCTAACCCTAACCATAATTCTGACCCAAAACCTAACACTAACATGAATCCTAACACAAACCACTACCCTAACCCTAATCTTAACCCTAACGCTAACCCAACCCCTCACCCTAACCCCAACTCTAACCCAAACCCGAACCCTAACCATAATCCTAAACCTAACCCTAACCCAAACCATAACCCTAACCGTAATCGTAACCATAACCCTAACCTGAACCCTAACATAAACATTAACCCTAACCCTAACCTTAATTCTAACCCTAACCCTAACCATAAACCATACCCTAATGCCAGGGTAGCCTTGAACGGACAATCCTCCTGCCTCACCCCCAAGACTTGAGTTGTACTTTTTTAAGAGCAAAGATTGGATTCAGCAACAATGAAAAAGGAAAATATTTTCCCTCATAGAGAACGATGCCCAAAGTAGTTTTCTGATTCAAATGTAGCTTATAGTACTGAAGAATCCAATATCAATAACATGGTAATTTCTAGAAAGAATGAGGTTGGTTATTTATGTAACCACGTGCATTCCTGGCAAGAGCTGCTTGACTTGGAAGTAACCTTGGCATGACTTGACCAGGGAAGGAGCACCTGCTCTGAAGCTGTGATAGACAGGCAGAGCTTTACAAGTGTGTGCTGAGTGCTATTGGTCAGTCTCCTGTTATTGGTGTCTGATGTGGGCAGGAGTGCTGAGGTCACAGAATCTTGCACTAAGATTCTGGAACTCCAAGAGGCAGTGACCTCGCAAAGCATTGTTTAGGGTGTTGCTAGGTGACAAAGCCCTCTCAGATGAGTTGCTGGAACACAGAGGTTTCTTGGTGGTAGGCTCTAGTGTTTGGGTGACCAGTTTGGAGAGATTTAGTTGACTTTAGGTCAAAGTTCTAGTGATTGACAAAAAGAAGCAGCAAGGAGAAGATAGGAGGAGGAGGGGAGAAGGTGGTGTTGCCTGCTGGCCCTGCCCAGGCCCTCCACATACAGGCCCTCTACTACAACGCCTACCTCTACTAACCCTAACGCTAACCCTAAACGTAACCCTAACGCTAAACCTAACCCTAACACAAACCCTAACCCTAACCCTAACACTAACCCTAACCCTATCCCAAACCATAACCCTAACCCTAATTCTAACCTTAGCCCTAACAATAACCATAATGCATACCCTAATTCCAGGGTAGCCTTGAACCGATAATCCTCCTGCCTCACACCAAGAGTTGAGTTGTACTTTTTTAAAAGCAAAGATTGGATTCAGCAACAATGAAAAGGAAAATATTTTCCCTCATAGAGAACGATGCCCAAATTAGTTTTTTGTTTCAAATGTAGCTTAAAGTACTGAAGAATTCAATATCAATAATATGGTAATTTCTAGAAAGAATGAATTTTTTTATTTATGTAACCACGTGCAATCTGGCAAGAGCTGCAGGACTGGGAAGCAACCTTGGCATGACTTGACCAGGGAAGGAGCACCTGCTCTGAAGCTGTGATAGACAGGCAGAGCTTTGCAAGTGAGTGCTGAGTGCTATTGGTCAGTCTCCTGTCATTGGTGTCTGATGTGGGCAGGAGTGCTGAGGTCACAGAATCTTGGATTAAGATTCTGGAACTCCAAGAGGCAGTAACCTGGCAAAGCATTGTTTAGGGTCCTGCTAGGTGACAAAGCCCTCTCAGATGAGTTGCTGAAACACAGCGGTTTCTTGGTGGTAGGCTCTAGTGTTTGGTTGACCAGTTTGGAGAGATTTAGTTGACTTTAGGTCAAAGTTCTAGTCATTGAATAAAAATAGCAGCCAGGAGAAGATGGGAGGTGGAGGGGAGAAGGTGGTGTGGCCTGCTGGCCCTGCACATTCCCTCCACATACAGGACCTCTACTAAAACGCCTACCTCTACTAACCCTGACCCTAATCCTAACCCTAACACTAACCCTAACCCTAACCCTAACCTAACACTAACCCTATACCTAACCCTAACCCTAACCCAAACATTAACCTAAACCTAAACCTAACCCAAACCCTAAGCCTTAACCTAACCCTAACCCAAACCCTAAACCTAACCCTAACCCTAACCCTAAGCCTAACCTAACCCTGATCCTAACCGTAACCCTAACCCTAAGCCTAACCCTAACCCAAACCATAAACCTAAACCTATCCCTTAACACCACCCTAACACAAACCTTAACCCTAACCCTAACACTAAACCTAACTGTAAAACTAACCCTAACCCTAAACCTAACCCTAATCCCTAACACTAAACCTGAACCTAAACCTAACCCAAACCCTAGCCCTAACACTAACCCTAAAACTAAGCGTAATCCAAACCCACAACCTAACCCTAACCCTAACCCTAAACCAACCACAAACCCTAACAATAAACTTAACACTAACCCTAATAGTAACCAAAACCCAAACCCTAACCCTAACCCTAACCCTAACAATAGCCCAAACCCTAACCCTAACCCTAATCCAAACACTAACAATAACCCTAACCCTAAACCAAACCCAAAACCTAACCGTAAACCTCACCCAAAATATAACCCTAATCCTAACCCTAACCCTAACCCTAACCCGAACCCAAACCCTAACCCTAATACTAACACAAACCCTAACCCTAACCCTAACCCTAACCCAAACCCTAACACGAATCCTAATCCTAAACCAAACCCAAACCCTAACCGTAAACCTCACCCAAAACATAACCCTAATCCTAACCCTAACCCTAACCCTACCCCGAACCCAAACCCTAACCCTAACACTACCACAAACCCTAACCCTAACCCTAACCCTAACCCTAACCCTAACCCTAACCCAAACCCTAACACTAATCCTAATCCTAACCCAAACCCTAAACTTAACCCTAACCGTAACGCAAATGCAAACACTAAACCTAACCCTAACCCTAACCCAAATCCTAACCCTAAACTTAAACTAAAATTAACCCTACCCCAAACTCTAACCCTAACCCTAACCCTAACCCTAATTCTAACCCTACCCCTAACCCAAACCCTAACCCTATCGCAAACCCTAACCCTAAACCTAAGCCTAACCCAAATTGTAAGCCTAACCCCAACCCTAACCCTAAACCATACCCAAACCGAAAACCTAAACCTAACCCTAACTTAAACCCTAACCCTAACCCTAACTCTAACCCTAACCCTAACCCTAAACCTAACCCTCACCCTAACCCAAACCCATACCCTAACCCTAACCCTAACCCTAACCCAAACCCTAACCCTAACCATAATTCTAACCCAAACCCTAACACTAACATGAATCCTAACAAAAACCATTACCCTAACCCTAATCGTAACCCTAACCCTAACCCAAACCCTAACCCTAACCCTAACTCTAACCCAAACCCTAACCCTAACCATAATCCTAACCCTAATCCTAACCCAAACCATAACCCTAACCGTAATCGTAACCATAACCCTAACCTGAACCCTAACATAAACATTAACCCTAACCCTAACCCTAATTCTAACCCTAACCCTAACCATAAACCATACCCTAATGCCAGGGTAGCCTTGAACGTACAATCCTCCTGCCTCACCGCCAAGACTTGAGTTGTACTTTTTTAAGAGCAAAGATTGGATTCAGCAACAATGAAAAAGGAAAATATTTTCCCTCATAGAGAACGATGCCCAAAGTAGTTTTCTGATTCAAATGTAGCTTATAGTACTGAAGAATCCAATATCAATAACATGGTAATTTCTAGAAAGAATGAGGTTGGTTATTTATGTAACCACGTGCATTCCTGGCAAGAGCTGCTTGACTTGGAAGCAACCTTGGCATGACTTGATAAGGGAAGGAGCACCTGCTCTGAAGCTGTGATAGACAGGCAGAGCTTTACAAGTGTGTGCTGAGTGCTATTGGTCAGTCTCCTGTTATTGGTGTCTGATGTGGGCAGGAGTGCTGAGGTCACAGAATCTTGCACTAAGATTCTGGAACTCCAAGAGGCAGTGACCTCGCAAAGCATTGTTTAGGGTGTTGCTAGGTGACAAAGCCCTCTCAGATGAGTTGCTGGAACACAAAGGTTTCTTGGTGGTAGGCT
>JAJHUQ010000032.1:6627500-6645000 GCA_035773235.1 Eospalax fontanierii | reverse complement strand
CCTAATCCTAATCTAAGCCTAACAATAATCCAAACCCTAACCTTAACCCTAACCCAAACCCTAACACTAAACCTAACCCTAACCCAAACACTAACTCTAACCCTAACCCTAACGCAAACCCAAACCCTAACCTAACCCTAACCCTGACAATAAACCAAATCCTAACCCTAACCCTAACCCTAACCCTAACCCTAACCCTAAGCCTAACCCTAACCCTAACCCAAACCCTAACACTAAACCTAACCCTAACCCAAACCCTAACTCCAACCCTAACCCTAACCCAAACCCAAACCCTAACCTAACCCTAACCCTAACAATAACCCAAATCCTAATCCTAACCCTAACCCAAAGCCTAAACCTAACCGTAACCCACAACGCAACCCAAACCCAAAAATTACTGTAACCCTAACCCAAACCATAACCCTAATCCTAACCCTAACCCTAACCCAAACCCTAAACGTAACCCTAACCCTAACACAAACCCTAACCCTAACCCTAACCCTAACCCTAACCCTAACCCAAACCCTAACACTAACCCTAACCCTAACCCAAACACTAACTCTAACCCTAACCCTAACCCAAACCCAAACACTAACCCTAATCCAAACCCTAACCCTAAACCAAACCCTAACCATAACCCTAACCCAAATCCAAACCCTAACCATAACCCTAACCCTAACCCTAACCCTAATCCTAACGCAAACCAAACCCTAACACTAACACTAACCCTAACCCTAACCCTAACCCAAATCCAAAACCTAACCCTAAACCTAACCCTAACCCAACCCCTAAACATAACCAAACCCAAACCCTAACACTGAACTTAACACTAACCCTAACCTTAACCCAAACCCAACACTAACACTAACCCTAACCCTAACCCTAACCCAAACCCAAAACCTAAACCTAAACCTAACCCTAACCCTAACCCTAACCCTAACCCAAACCCTAACCCTAACCTTAAACTAAACTTAACCCTAACCCAAATGCTAACCCTAACCCTAACCCTAACCCTAATCCTAACCCTTACCTTAACCCAAATCCTAAACTTATCGCAAACCCTCACCCTAAACCTAACCTAAACCCTAACCCTAAACCTAACACTAACCCTAACCCAAACCCAAATCCTAATCCTAACACTAACCCTAACACTAACACTAACACTCACCCTAACCCAAACGGAAACCCTAAACCTAAACCTAACCCTCACTCAAACCCTAACCCTAACCCTAACTCTAATCCAAACCCTAACCCAAACCCTAAACCTAAACCTAATCGTAACCCTAACCCTAACCCGAACCCTAAATCAAACATTAACCCTAACCCTAACCCTAAACGTAACCTAACACTAACCCTATACCTAAACCTAACCCTAACCCAAACATTAACCCTAAACCTAAACCTAACCCAAACCCTAAGCCTAAACCTAAACCTAACCCAAACCCTAACCCTAACCCTAACCCTAACCCTATGAATAACCTCACCCGAATCCTAACCCTAACCCTAACCCTAACCCAGCCCATAAACCTAAACCTATACCTAAGCACCACCCTAACCCAAACCTTAACCGTACCCTAACACTAAACCTAACTGTAAACCTAACCATAACCCTAACCCTAACCCTAAACCCTAACATGAACCCTGAACTTAACCTAACCCAAACCCTAACCCTAACACTAACCGTAAACCTAATCGTAATCCAAACCCACACCCTTACCCTAACCCTAACCCTAAACCAAACCCAAACCCTAACACTAAACTTAACACTAACCCTAATCCTAACCAAAACCCAAACCCTAACCCTAACCCTAACCCTAACACAAATCCTATACTTAACCCTAACCCTAACGCAAACCTAAACACTAAACCTAACCCTAACCCTAACCCAAACCCTAACCCTAACCATAACCCTAACCCAAACCCAAACCCTTACCCTAACCCTAACACTAACCCAAATCCTAACCCTAACCCTAACCCAAATCCTAACCCTATCCCAAACCCTAACCCAAAACCTAAGCCTAACCCAAATCCTAAACCTAACCCCAACCCTATCTCTAAACCAAACCGAAACCGAAACCCTAACTGTATCCCTAACCTAAACCCTAACCCTAACCCTAACACTAACCCTAACGCTAAACCTAACCCTTACCCTAACCCAAACGCAAACCCTAACCCTAAACCTAACCCTAACCCAAACCCTAACCCTAACCCTAACCCAAACCATAACCCTAATACTAACCCTAACCCGAACCCAAACCCTAACCCTAACCCTAATCGTAACCATAACCCTAACCCGAACCCTAACCAAAACACTAACACTAACCCTGCCCCTAACCGTAACCTAACACTAACCCTACACCTAAACCTAACCCTAACCCAAACATTAACCCTTAACCTAAACCTAACGCAAACCCTAAGCCTAAACCTAAACCTAACCCAAACCCTAACCCTAACCCTAACCCTAACCCTAACCCTAACCCTAACCCTATGTCTAACCTAACCCGAATCCTAACCCTAAACCTAACCCTAACCCAGCCCATAAACCTAAACCTATCCCTAACCACCACCCTAACCCAAACCTTAACCGTACCCTAACACTAAACCTAACTGTAAACCTAACCATAACCCTAACCCTAACCCTAAACCCTAACACGAACCCTGAACCTAAACCTAACCCAAACCCTAACCCTAACACTAACCCTAAACCTAACCGTAATCCAAACCCACACCCTTACCCTAACCCTAACCCTAACCCTAACCCTAACCCTAACGCTAAACCAAACCCAAACCCTAACACTAAACTTAACACTAACCCTAATCCTAACCAAAACCCAAACCCTAACCCTAACCCTAACCCTAACATAAACCCTAACCCTAACCCTAACCCAAACCCTAACACTAACCCTAACCCTAACCCAAACCCTAAACTTAACCCTAACCCTAACGCAACCCCAAACACTAAACCTAACCCTAACCCTAACCCAAACCCTAACCCTAACCATAACCCTAACCCAAACCCAAACCCTTACCCTAACCCTAACCCTAACCCTAACCCAAACCCAAACCCTATCACAAACCCTAACCCAAAACCTAAGCCTAACCCAAATTCTAAACCTAACACCAACCCTATCTCTAAACCAAACCGAAACCGAAACCCTAACTGTATCCCTAACCTAAACCCTAACCCTAACCCTAACACTAACCCTAATGCTAAACCTAACCCTCACCCTAACCTAAACGCAAACCCTAACCCTAAACCTAACCCTAACCCAAACCCTAACCCTAACCCTAACTCTAAACCAAACCCTAACCCTAACACGAATCCTAACACAAACCATAACCCTAACCCTAATCGTAACCCTAACCCTAACCCGAACACTAAGCCAAACAATAACCCTAACCCTAACCCTAAACCTAACCCTAACCCTAATTCTAACCCTAACCCTAACCATAAACCATACCCTAATCCCAGGATAGCCTTGAATGGATAATCCTCCTACCGAACCCCCAATACTTGAGTTGTACTTTTTTAAGAGCGAAGATTGGATTCAGCAACAATGAAAAAGGAAAATATTTTCCCTCATAGAGAACGATGCCCAAGTAGTTTTCTGAATCAAATGTAGCTTATAGTACTGAAGAATCCAATATCAATAATATGGTAATTTCTAGAAAGAATGAGGTTGGTTTTTTATGTAACCACGTGCAATCCTGGCAAGAGCTGCAGGACTTGGAAGCAACCTTGGCATGACTTGACCAGGGAAGGAGCACCTGCTCTGAAGCTGTGATAGACAGGCAGAGCTTTGCAAGTGAGTGCTGATTGCTATTGGTCAGTCTCATGTTATTGTTGTCTGATTTGGGCAGGAGTGCTGAGGTCACAGAATCTTGGACTAAGATTCTGGAACTCCAAGAGGCAGTGACCTGGCAAAGCATTGTTTAGGGTGTTGCTAGGTGACAAAGCCCTCTCAGATGAGTTGCTGAAACACAGAGGTTTATTGGTGGTAGGCTCCAGTGTTTGGGTGACCAGTTTAGAGAGATTTAGTTGACTTTAGGTCAAAGTTCTAGTGATTGACTAAAAGACGCAGCCAGGAGAAGATGGGTTAAGGAGGGGAGAAGGTGGTGTGGCCTGCTGGCCCTGCCCAGGCCCTGCACATACAGGACCTCTACTACCATGCCTACCTCTACTAAAGCTAACCCTAACCCTAACCCTAACACTAAACCTAACCCTCAAACTAACACTAACCCTATACTTAACCCTAACCTTATCCCAAATATTAAACCTAAACCTAACCCAAAACCTAAGCCTAAACCTAACCCTAACCCAAACCCCAACGCTAACCCTCACCCCAACCCAAACCCTAACCCTAACCCTAAACCTAACCCTAACCCTAAACCAAACATTAACCCTAAACTTAACTCTAAACCAAATCCTAACCCTAAACCTAACCCTAGCCCAAACACTAACCCAAACCTAACCCTAACACAAAACCTAACCCTAACCCTAACCCAAACCAAAACCCTAAACCTAACCCAAACCCTAACCCAAATTCTAACCGTAACTCTAAACTTAACCCTAACCCAAACCCCTAACCTAACACTAACCCAAACCTTAACCCTATACCTAACCCTAACCCTAACACAAACATTAACCCTAAACCTAACCCTAACCCAAACCCTAACCCCAAACCTAACACTAACCCAAACCTTAACCCTATACCTAACCCTAACACTAACCCAAACATTAACCCTAAACCTAACCCTAACCGAAACCCTAACCCTAAACCTAACGCTAACCCAAACCCTAACCCTAAACCAAACCCTAACCCTGACCCTAAAAATAACCCTAACCCTAACCCAAACCGTAAACCTAAAACTAAGCCTAACACAAGCCCTAACCCTAACGCTAACCCTAACCCAAAGCCAAAACCTAACCCTATCCCTAACCCTAACCCAAACTCTAACCGTAACCGTAACCCTAACCCTAACCCTAACCCTAAACCTAAACATAACTTTAACCCAAACCCAAAGCCTAATCCTAACCCTAACTCTAAACCAAACCCTAACCCTAACCAGAACCCAAACCATAACTCTATCCCTAAACCTAACACTAAACCTAAACATAACCCTAACCCTAATCCAAACAATAACCCTAATCCTAACCCTAACCCTAACGCTAACCCACACCCTAACCCTAACCGTTACCGTAAACCTAACCCTAACACAAACCCTAACACTAAACCTAACCCTAACCCTTACCCAAACACTAACCCTAACCCTAAGCCTAAACCAAAACCAAACCCTAACACTAAACTTAACACTAACCCTAACCCTAACGCAAACCCAAGCCCTAAACTAACCCTAACCCTAACAATAACCCAAATCCTAACCCTAACCCTAAAACTAACCCTAACCGTAACCCAATCCCAAACCCTAACCCTAACCTTAAACCTAACACAAACCCTAACCCTAACCCTAAACCTAACTCAAACCCTAACACTGACCCTAACCCTAACCCAAACCCTAACCCTAAACCGAACCCTAACTCAAACCCAAACCCTAACCCTAACCCTAACCCTAACCCTAACAAAAACCCTAAACCTAACCCTAAACCAAACCCAAATCCTAACACTAAACTTAACACTAAAACTAATCTTAAACCAAACCCAAACCCTAACCCTAACCCTAATCCAAACCCTAATCCTAACCCTAATCCTAACCCAAACCCAAACCCAAACCCTAACTGTAACCCTCACCCAAATCATAACCCTAATCCTAACCCTAACCCTAACCTGAACCCAAACCCTAACCCTAACACAAACTCTAACCCTAAACCTAACCCTAACCCAAACCCTAACACTAACCCTAACCCTAACCCAAACCCTAAACATAACCCTAACCCTAACGCAAACCCAAACACTAAACCTAACCCTACCCCTAACCCAAACACTAACCCTAACCCTAACCCTAACCCAAAACCAAACCCTAACCATAAACCTAACCCTATCCCAAATCCTAACCCTAACCTTAAACTAAACTTAACCCTAACCCAAACGCTAACCCTAACCCAAACCCTAACCCTAACCCTAATCCTAACACTAACCCTAACCCAAACCCTAACCCTATCGCAAACCCTAACCCTAAACCTAAACCTAACCCAAATCCTAAACCTAACCCGAACCCTAACCATAACCTAACCCTAAACCTAACCCTAAACCAAACCCAAACCGAAACCCTAAACCAAACCCTAACCTAAACCCTAACCCTAACCCTAACAGTAACCCTAAACCAAACCGAAACCCTAATCCTAAAACTAACCCTAACCCTAAACCTAACCCTCACCCTAACCCAAACGCAAACCCTAACCCTAACCCTAACCCTAACCCTAACCCAAACCCTTACCCTAACTCTAACCCAAACCTAACCCTAACCCTAATCCTAACACAAACCATAACCCTAACGCTAATCGTAACCCTAACCCTAACCCGAACGCTAACCCAAACACTAACCCTAACCCTACCCTAAACTTAACCCTAACCCAAATTCCAACCCTAACCCTAACCATAAACCATAACCTAATCCCAGAGTAGCCTTGATCGGATAATCCTCCTGCTTCACCCCCAAGACTTGAGTTGTACTTATTTAAGAGCAAAGATTGGATGCAACAACAATGAAAAAGGAAAATATTTTCTCTCATAGAGAACGATGCCCAAAGTAGTTTTCTGATTCAAATGTAGCTTATAGTACTGAAGAATCCAATATCAATAATATGGTAATTTCTAGAAAGAATGAGGTTGGTTTTTTATGTAACCACGTGCAATCCTGGAAAGAGCTGCAGGACTTGGAAGCAACCTTGGCATGACTTGAACAGGGAAGGAGCACCTGCTCTGAAGCTGTGATAGACAGGCAGAGCTTTGCAAGTGAGTGCTGAGTGCTATTGGTCAGTCTCCTGTCATTGGTGTCTGATGTGGGCAGGAGTGCTGAGGTCACAGAATCTTGCACTAAGATTCTGGAACTCCAAGAGGCAGTGACCTGGCAAAGCATTGTTTAGGGTGTTGCTAGGTGACAAAGCCCTCTCAGATGAGTTGCTGGAACACAGAGGTTTCTTGGTGGTAGGCTCTAGTGTTTGGGTGACCAGTTTAGAGAGATTTAGTTGACTTTAGGTCAAAGTTCTAGTGATTGACTAAAAGACGCAGCCAGGAGAAGATGGGTGAAGGAGGGGAGAAGGTGGTGTGGCCTGCTGGCCCTGCCCAGGCCCTGCACATACAGGACCTCTACTACAACGCCTACCTCTACTAAAGCTAACCCTAACCCTAACCCTAACACTAAACCTAACCCTCAAACTAACACTAACCCTATACTTAACCCTAACCCTAACCCAAATATTAAACCTAAACCTAACCCAAAACCTAAGCCTAAACCTAACCCTAATCCAAACCCTAACGCTAACCCTAACCCTAACCCGAACCCTAACCCTAACCCTAAACCTAACCCTAACCCTAAACCAAACATTAACCCTAAACTTAACTCTAACCCAAATCCTAACCCTAAACCGAACCCTAGCCCAAACACTAACACCAAACCTAACCCTAACCCTAACCCAAACCAAAACCCTAAACCTAACCCTAACCCTAACCCAAATTCTAACCGTAACTCTAAATTTAACCCTAACCCAAACCCCTAACCTAACACTAACCCAAACCTTAACCCTATACCTAACCCTAACCCTAACACAAACATTAACCCTAAACCTAACCCTAACCCAAACCCTAACCCCAAACCTAACACTAACCCAAACCTTAACCCTATACCTAAACCTAACACTAACCCAAATATTAACCCTAAACCTAACCCTAACCGAAACCCTAACCCTAAACCTAACGCTAACCCAAACCCTAACCCTAAACCTAACCCTAAACCAAACCCTAACCCTGACCCTAAAAATAACCCTAACCCTAACCCAAACCGTAAACCTAAAACTAAGCCTAACACAAGCCCTAACCGTAACGCTAACCCTAACCCAAAGCCAAAACCTAACCCTATCCTTAACCCTAACCCAAACTCTAACCGTAACCGTAACCCTAACCCTAACCCTAACCCTAAACCTAAACATAAACCTAACCCAAACCCAAAGCCTAATCCTAACCCTAACTCTAAACCAAACCCTAACCCTAACCAGAACAAAAACCATAACTCTATCCCTAAACCTTACACTAAACCTAAACCTAACCCTAACCCTAATCCAAACAATAACTCTAATCTTAACCTTAAACCTAACGCTAACCCACACCCTAACCCTAACCGTTACCGTAAACCTAACCCTAACACAAACCCTAACCCTAAACCTAACCCTAACCCTTGCCCAAACACTGACCATAAACCTAAGCCTAAACCAAAACCATACCCTAACACTAAACTTAACACTAACCCTAACCCTAACCCAAACCCAAGCCCTAAACTAACCCTAACCCTAACAATAACCCAAATCCTAACCCTAACCCTAAACCTAACCCTAACCGTAACCCAATCCCAAACCCTAAACCTAACACAAACCCTAACCGTAACCCTAAACCTAACTCAAACCCTAACACTGACCCTAACCCTAACCCAAACCCTAACCCTAAACCGAACCCTAACTCAAACCCAAACCCTAACCCTAACCCTAACCCTAACCCTAACAAAAACCCTAAACCTAACCCTAAACCAAACCCAAATCCTAACACTAAACTTAACACTAACCCTAATCTTAACCCAAACCCAAACCCTAACCCTAACCCTAATCCAAACCCTAATCCTAACCCTAACCCTAACCCAAACCCAAACCCAAACCCTAACCGTAACCCTCACCCAAACCATAACCCTAATCCTAACCCTAACCCTAACCTGAACCCAAACCCTAACCCTAACACAAACCCTAACCCTAACCCTACCCCTAACCCAAACCCTAACACTAACCCTAACCCTAACCCAAACCCAAACCCTAACCATAAACCTAACCCTATCCCAAATCCTAACCCTAACCTTAAACTAAACTTAACCCTAACCCAAACGCTAACCCTAACCCAAACCCTAACCCTAACCCTAATCCTAACACTAACCCTAACCCAAACCCTAACCCTATCGCAAACCCTAACCCTAAACCTAAACCTAACCCAAATCCTAAACCTAACCCGAACCCTAACCCTAACCTAACCCTAAACCTAACCCTAAACCAAACCCAAAACGAAACCCTAAACCAAACCCTAACCTAAACCCTAACCCTAAACCTAACAGTAACCCTAAACCAAACCGAAACCCTAATCCTAAAACTAACCCTAACCCTAAACCTAACCCTCACCCTAACCCAAACGCAACCCCTAACCCTAACCCTAACCCTAACCCTAACCCAAACCCTTACCCTAACTCTAACCCAAACCTAACCCTAACCCTAATCCTAACACAAACCATAACCCTAACGCTAATCGTAACCCTAACCCTAACCCGAACTTAACCCAAACACTAACCCTAACCCTAACCCTAAACTTAAACCTAACCCTAATTCTAACCCTAACCCTAACCATAAACCATAACCTAATCCCAGAGTAGCCTTGATCGGATAATCCTCCTGCTTCACCCCCAAGACTTGAGTTGTACTTATTAAAAGCAAAGATTGGATGCAACAACAATGAAAAAGGAAAATATTTTCCCTCATAGAGAACGATGCCCAAAGTAGTTTTCTGATTCAAATGTAGCTTATAGTACTGAAGAATCCAATATCAATAATATGGTAATTTCTAGAAAGAATGAGGTTGGTTTTTTATGTAACCACGTGCAATCCTGGCAAGAGCTGCAGGACTGGGAAGCAACCTTGGCATGACTTGAACAGGGAAGGAGCACCTGCTCTGAAGCTGTGATAGACAGGCAGAGCTTTGCAAGTGAGTGCTGAGTGCTATTGGTCAGTCTCCTGTCATTGGTGTCTGATGTGGGCAGGAGTGCTGAGGTCACAGAATCTTGGATTAAGATTCTGGAACTCCAAGAGGCAGTGACCTGGCAAAGCATTGTTTAGGGTGTTGTTAGGTGACAAAGCCTCCTCAGATCAGTTGCTGAAACACAGAGGTTTATTGGTGGTAGGCTCTAGTGTTTGGGTGACCAGTTTGGAGAGATTTAGTTGACTTTAGGTCAAAGTTCTAGTGATTGACAAAAAGAAGCAGCCAGGAAAAGATGGGAGGGGGAGGGGAGAAGGTGGTGTGGCCTGCTGGCCCTGCCCAGGCCCTCCACATACAGGCCCTCTACTACAACGCCTACTTCTACTAACCCTAACCGTAACCGTAACCCTAACCCTAACCCTAAACCTAACCCTAAACCTAACCTAACCCTAACCATATACCTAACCCTAACCCTAACCCAAATATTAAACCTAAACCTAACCCTATCCCAAACCCTAAGCCTAAACCTAACCCTAACCCAAATCCTAACCCTTACCCTAACCCTAACCCTAACCCTAACCCTAACCCTAACTTAACACTAACCCTAACCCTAACCCTAATCCTAACCCTAACCATAACCCAAACCATAACCCTAATCCTAATCGTATCCCTAACCCTAACACTAAACCTAACCCAAACCCAAACCCAAATCCTAACACTAACCGTAACCCTAACCCTAACATTCACCCTAACCCAAACGGAAACCCTAACCCTAACCCTAACGCTAACCCAAACCCTAAACCTAACCCTAACCCTAACCCAAACCCAAAACCTATCCCTAACCCTAACCCTAATCCTAACCCTAATCCTAACGCAAACCAAACCCAAACACTAACCCTAACCCTAAACCTAACCCTAACCCAAATACAAACCCTAAAAATAAACCTAACCATAACCCAAACCCTAACCATAACCAGAACACAAACCATAACTCTATCCCTAAACCTAACCCTAACCCTGAACCTAAATCTAAACCAAACGCACACGCTAACCCGAACCCTAATCCAAACGCTAACCCTAACCCTATCCCTAACCCTATTCCTTACACTATCCCTAACCCAAATCCTAACCTTATCCCAAACCCTCACCCTAAACCTACGCTAAACCCTACCACTAACCCTAACCCAAACCCAAACCCTAATCCTAACACTAAACCTAACCCTAACCCTAACACTCACCCTAACACAAACGGAAACCCTAAACCTAACCCTAACCCTAACTCAAACCCTAACCCTAACTCTAATCCAAACCCTAACCCTAACCCTAATCCTAACCCCAACCCTAACCCAAACCATAACCCTAATCCTAACCGTAACCCTAAAACTAAACCTAACCCTAACCCAAACACTTACCCTAACCCTAACCCTAAACCTAACCCTAACCCTAAATCTAACCCTAACCCTAACCATAACCATAACCATAACCATAACCATAACACATACAATAATCCCAGGATAGCCTTGAACTGATAATCCTCCTGCCTCATCCGCAAGAGTTGAGTTGTACTTTTTTAAGAGCAAAGATTGGATTCAGCAACAATGAAAAAGGAAAATATTTTCCCTCATAGAAAACGATGTCCAAAGTAGTTTTCTGATTCAAATGTAGCTTATAGTAATTAAGAATCCAATATCAATAATATGGTAAATTATAGAAAGAAAGAGGTTGGTTATTTAGGTAACCACGTGCAATCCTGGCAAGAGCTGCAGGACTGGGAAGCAACCTTGGCATGACTTGACCATGGGAGGAGCACCTGCTCTGAAACTATGATAGACAGGCAGAGCTATGCAAGTGAGTCCAGAGTGCTATTGGTCAGTCTCATGTCATTGGTGTCTGTTGTGGGCAGGAGTGCTTAGGTCACAGAATCTTGGACTAAGATTCTGGAACTCCAAGAGGCAGTGACCTGGCAAAGCATTGTTTAGGGTGTTGCTAGGTGACAAAGCCCTCTCAGATGAGTTGCTGAAATACAGAGGTTTCTTGGTGGTAGGCTCTAGTGTTTGGGTGACCAGTTTAGAGAGATTTAGTTGACTTTAGGACAAAGTTCTAGTGTTTGACAAAAGAAGCAGCCAGGAGAAAATGGGAGGAGGAGGGGTGAAGGTGGTGTGGCCTGCTGGCCCTGCCCAGGCCCTCCACATACAGGACCTCTACTACAAAGCCTACCTCTACTAACCCTAACCCTAACCCTAACCCTAACCCAAACATTAAACCTAAACCTAACCCTAACCCAAAACCTAAGCCTAAACCTAAACATAACCCAAATCCTAACCCTAACCCTAACCCTAACCCTAACCCTAAACCTAACCTTAAACTAAACTTAACCCTAACCCAAACGCTAACCCTAACCCTAACCCTAACCCTAATTCTAACCTTTACCTTAACCCAAATCCTAAACTTATCGCAAACCCTCACCCTAAACCTAATCTAAACCCTAACCCTAACCCTAAGACTAACCCTAACCCAAACCCAAACCCTAATCCTAACACTAACCATAACCCTAAACCTACCACTCACCCTAAACCAAACGGAAACCCTAAACCTAACCCTAACCCTAACCCAAACCATAACCCTAATCCTAACCCTATCCCTAACCCTAAACCTAACTCTAACCCTTATCCTAACCCTATCCCTAACCGAAATCCTAAACTTATCGCAAACCCTCACCCTAAACCTAACCTAAACCTTAACCCTAAACCTAACACTAACCCTAACCCAAACCCAAATCCTAATCCTAACACTAACCCTAACCCTAACACTAACACTCACCCTAACCCAAACGGAAACCCTAAACCTAACCCTAACCCTAACTCAAACCCTAACCCTAACTCTAATCCAAACCCTAACCCTAACCCTAATCCTAACCCCAACCCTAACCCTAACCATAACCCTAATCCTAATCGTAACCCTAAAACTAAACCTAACCCTAACCCAAACACTTACCCTAACCCTAACCCTAAACCTAACCCTAACCCTAAATCTAACCCTAACCCTAACCATAACCATAACCATAACCATAACCATAACACATACAATAATCCCAGGGTAGCCTTGAACTGATAATCCTCCTGCCTCATCCGCAAGAGTTGAGTTGTACTTTTTTAAGAGCAAAGATTGGATTCAGCAACATTGAAAAAGGAAAATATTTTCCCTCATAGAAAACGATGTCCAAAGTAGTTTTCTGATTCAAATGTAGCTTATAGTAATTAAGAATCCAATATCAATAATATGGTAATTTCTAGAAAGAATGAGTTTGGTTATTTATGTAACCACGTGCATTCCTGGCAAGAGCTGCAGGACTGGGAAGCAACCTTGGCATGACTTGACCAGGGGAGGAGCACCTGCTCTGAAGCTATGATAGACAGGCAGAGCTCTGCAAGTGAGTGCTGAGTGCTATTGGTCAGTCTCCTGTCATTGGTGTCTGATGTGGGCAAGAGTGCTGAGGTCACAGAATCATGGATTAAGATTCTGGAACTCCAAGAGGCAGTGACACGGCAAACATTGTTTAGGGTGTTGCTAGGTGACAAAGCCCTCTCAGATGAGTTGCTGAAACACAGAGGTTTCTTGGTGGTAGGCTCTAGTGTTTGGGTGACCAGTTTGGAAAGATATAGTTGACGTTAGGACAAAGTTCTAGTGTTTGACAAAAGAAGCAGCCAGGAGAAAATGGGATGAGGAGGGGTGAAGGTGGTGTGGCCTGCTGGCCCTGCCCAGGTCCTCAACATACAGGACCTCTACTACAAAGCCTACCTCTACTAATCCTAACCCTAAACCTAACCCTAAACCTAACCTAACACTAACCCTATACCTAACCCTAACCCTAACCCTAAACCTAACACTAACCCAAACCCTAACCCTAACCCTAACCCTAACCCTAAACCTCAGCCTAACAATAATCCAAACCCTAACCCTAATCCTAACCGTAACCCAAAACCTAACCCTAAACCTAAACCTAACCCTAACCCAAACCCTAACCCTAAACCTAACCCTAACACAAAACCTAACCCTAACCCTAACCCAAACCCAAAACCTAACCCTAAACCTAACCCTAACCCAACCCCTAAACATAACCAGAACACAAACCATAACTCTATCCCTAAACCTAACCCTAACCCTAAACCTAACCCTAACCCAAACGCAAACCCTAACCCTAACCCTAACCCAAACCCTAAGCCTAACCTTAAACTAAACTTAACCCTAACCCAAACGCTAACCCTAACCCTAACCCTAACCCTAATCCTAACCCTTACCTTAACCCAAATCCTAAACTTATCGCAAACCCTCACCCTAAACCTAACCTAAACCCTAACCCTAACCCTAAGACTAGCCCTAACCCAAACCCAAACCCTAATCCTAACACTAACCCTAACCCTAACACTAACACTCACCCTAAACCAAACGGAAACCCTAAACGTAACCCTAAACCTAACCCAAACCATAACCCTAATCCTAACCCTATCCCTAACCCTAAACCTAACCCTAACCCTTATCCTAAAGCTATCCCTAACCCAAATCCTAACCTTATCGCAAACCCTCACCCTAAACCTAACCTAAACCTTAACCCTAAACCTAACACTAACCCTAACCCAAACCCAAATCCTAATCCTAACACTAACCCTAACCCTAACAATAACACTCACCCTAACCCAAACGGAAACCCTAAACCTAACCCTAACCCTAACTCAAACCCTAACCCTAACCCTAACTCTAATCCAAACCCTAACCCAAACCCTAAACCGAAACCTAATCGTAACCCTAACCCTAACCCGAACCCTAACCCAAACATTAACCCTAACCCTAACCCTAACCGTAACCTAACACTAACCCTATACCTAAACCTAACCCTAACCCAAACATTAACCCTAAACCTAAACCTAACCCAAACCCTAAGCCTAAACCTAAACCTAACCCAAACCCTAACCCTAACCCTATGTATAACCTCACCCGAATCCTAACCCTAACCCTAACCCTAACCCAGCCCATAAACCTAAATCTGTACCTAAGCACCACCCTAACCCAAACCTTAACCGTACCCTAACACTACATCTAACTTTAAACCTAACCATAACCCTAACCCTCACTCAAAACCCTAACACGAAACCTGAACCTAAACCTAACCCAAACCCTAACCCTAAGACTAACCGTAAACCTAATCGTAATCCAAACCCACACCCTTACCCTAACCCTAACCCTAAACCAAACCCAAACCCTAACACTAAATTAACACTAACCCTAATCCTAACCAAAACCCAAACCCTAACCCTAACCCTAACCCTAACACAAATCCTAAACTTAACCCTAACCCTAACGCAAACCTAAACACTAAAACTAACCCTAACCCTAACCCAAACCCTAACCCTAACCATAACCCTAACCCAAACCCAAACCCTTACCCTAACCCTAACACTAACCCAAATCCTAACCCTAACCCTAACCCAAATCCTAACCCTATCCCAAACCCTAACCCAAAACCTAAGCCTAACCCAAATGCTAAAGCTAACCCCAACCCTATCTCTAAAACAACCCGAAACCGAAACCCTAACTGTATCCCTAACCTAAACCCTAACCCTAACCCTAACGCAAACCTAAACACTAAACCTAACCCTCACCCTAACCCAAACGCAAACCCTAACCCTAAACCTAACCCTAACCCAAACCCTAACCCTAACCCTAACCCAAACCATAACCCTAATACTAACCCTAACCCTAACCCTAACCCTAATCGTAACCATAACCCTAACCCGAACCCTAACCCAAACACTAACCCTAACCCTAACCCTAACCGTAACCTAACACTAACCCTACACCTAAACCTAACCCTAACCCAAACATTAACCCTAAACCTAAACCTAACCCAAACCCTAAGCCTAAACCTAAACCTAACCCAAACCCTAACCCTAACCCTAACCCTAACCCTAACCCTATGTCTAACCTAACCCGAATCCTAACCCTAAACCTAACCCTAACCCAGCCCATAAACCTAAACCTATCCCTAACCACCACCCTAACCCAAACCTTAACCGTACCATAACACTAAACCTAACTGTCAACCTAACCATAACCCTAACCCTAAACCTAAACCCTAACACGAACCCTGAACCTAAACCTAACCCAAACCCTAACTCTAACACTAACCCTAAACCTAACCGTAATCCAAACCCACACCCTTACCCTAACCCTAACCCTAACCCTAACCCTAACCCTAAACCAAACCCAAACCCTAACACTAAACTTAACACTAACCCTAATCCTAACCAAAACCCAAACCCTAACCCTAAACCTAACCCTAACATAAACCCTAACCCTAACCCTAACCCAAACCCTAACACTAACCCTAACCCTAACCCAAACCCTAAACTTAACCCTAAACCTAACGCAACCCCAAACACTAAACCTAACCCTAACCCTAACCCAAACCCTAACCCTAACCATAACCCTAACCCAAACCCAAACCCTTACCCTAACCCTAACCCTAACCCTAACACTAACCCTAACGCTAAACCTAACCCTCACCCTAACCTAAACGCAAACCCTAACCCTAAACCTAACCCTAACCCAAACCCTAACCCTAACCCTAACTCTAAACCAAACCCTAACCCTAACACGAATCCTAACACAAACCATAACCCTAACCCTAATCGTAACCCTAACCCTAACCCGAACCCTAAGCCAAACACTAACCCTAACCCTAACCCTAAACCTAACCCTAACCCTAATTCTAACCCTAACCCTAACCATAAACCATACCCTAATCCCAGGATAGCCTTGAATGGATAATCCTCCTACCTCACCCCCAATACTTGAGTTGTACTTTTTTAAGAGCGAAGATTGGATTCAGCAACAATGAAAAAGGAAAATATTTTCCCTCATAGAAAACAATGCCCAAAGTAGTTTTCTGAATCAAATGTAGCTTATAGTACTGAAGAATCCAATATCAATAATATGGTAATTTCTAGAAAGAATGAGGTTGGTTTTTTATGTAACCACGTGCAATCCTGGCAAGAGCTGCAGGACTTGGAAGCAACCTTGGCATGACTTGAACAGGGAAGGAGCACCTGCTCTGAAGCTGTGATAGACAGGCAGAGCTTTGCAAGTGAGTGCTGATTGCTATTGGTCAGTCTCATGTTATTGTTGTCTGATTTGGGCAGGAGTGCTGAGGTCACAGAATCTTGGACTAAGATTCTGGAACTCCAAGAGGCAGTGACCTGGCAAAGCATTGTTTAGGGTGTTGCTATGTGACAAAGCCCTCTCAGATGAGTTGCTGAAACAGAGAGGTTTATTGGTGGTAGGCTCCAGTGTTTGGGTGACCAGTTTAGAGAGATTTAGTTGACTTTAGGTCAAAGTTCTAGTGATTGACTAAAAGACGCAGCCAGGAGAAGATGGGTGAAGGAGGGGAGAAGGTGGTGTGGCCTGCTGGCCCTGCCCAGGCCCTGCACATACAGGACCTCTACTACAACGCCTACCTCTACTAAAGCTAACCCTAACCCTAACCCTAACACTAAACCTAACCCTCAAACTAACACTAACCCTATACTTAACCCTAACCCTAACCC
>JAJHUQ010000032.1:6615000-6622500 GCA_035773235.1 Eospalax fontanierii | reverse complement strand
CCTAAACCTAACCCTAACCCAGCCCATAAACCTAAACCTATCTCTAACCACCACCCTAACCCAAACCTTAACCGTACCCTAACACTAAACCTAACTGTAAACCTAACCCTAACCCTAACCCTAACCCTAAACCCTAACACGAACCCTGAACCTAAACCTAACCCAAACCCTAACCCTAACACTAACCCTAAACCTAACCGTAATCCAAACCCACAACCTTACCCTAACCCTAACCCTAACCCTAACCCTAACCCTAAACCAAACCCAAACCCTAACACTAAACTTAACACTAACCCTAATCCTAACCAAAACCCAAACCCTAACCCTAACCCTAACCCTAACATAAACCCTAACCCTAACCCTAACCCAAACCCTAACACTAACCCTAACCCTAACCCAAACCCTAAACTTAACCCTAACCCTAACGGAACCCCAAACACTAAACCTAACCCTAACCCTAACCCAAACCCTAACCCTAACTCTAACCCTAATCCAAACCCAAACCCTTACCCTAACCCTAACCCTAACCCTAACCCAAACCCTAACCCTATCACAAACCCTAACCCAAAACCTAAGCCTAACCCAAATTCTAAACCTAACCCCAGCCCTATCTCTAAACCAAACCAAAACCGAAACCCTAACTGTATCCCTAACCTAAACCCTAACCCTAACCCTAACACTAACCCTAATCCTAACACTAACCCTAACCCAAACCCTAACCCTATCGCAAAACCTAACCCTAAACCTAAACCTAACCCAAATCCTAAACCTAACCCGAACCCTAACCCTAACCTAACCCTAAACCTAACCCTAAACCAAACCCAAACCGAAACCCTAAACCAAACCCTAACCTAAACCCTAACCCTAACCCTAACAGTAACCCTAAACCAAACCGAAACCCTAATCCTAAAACTAACCCTAACCCTAAACCTAACCCTCACCCTAACCCAAACGCAAACCCTAACCCTAACCCTAACCCTAACCCTAACCCAAACCCTTACCCTAACTCTAACCCAAACCTAACCCTAACCCTAATCCTAACACAAACCATAACCCTAACGGTAATCGTAACCCTAACCCTAAACCGAACGCTAACCCAAACACTAACCCTAACCCTAACCCTAAACCTAACCCTAACCCTAATTCTAACCCTAACCCTAACCATAAACCATACCCTAATCCCAGGATAGCCTTGAATGGATAATCCTCCTACCTCACCCCCAAGAGTTGAGTTGTACTTTTTTAAGAGCAAAGTTTGGATTCAGCAACAATGAAAAAGGAAAATATTTTCCCTCATAGAAAACGATGTCCAAAGTAGTTTTCTGATTCAAATGTAGCTTATAGTACTTAAGAATCCAATATCAATAATATGGTAAATTCTAGAAAGAAAGAGGTTGGTTATTTAGGTAACCACGGGCAATCCTGGCAAGAGCTGCAGGACTTGGAAGCAACCTTGGCATGACTTGACCAGGGAAGGAGCACCTGCTCTGAAGCTGTGATAGACAGGCAGAGCTTTGCAAGTGAGTGCTGATTGCTATTGGTCAGTCTCATGTTATTGTTGTCTGATTTGGGCAGGAGTGCTGAGGACACAGAATCTTGGACTAAGATTCTGGAACTCCAAGAGGCAGTGACCTGGCAAAGCATTGTTTAGGGTGTTGCTAGGTGACAAAGCCCTCTCAGATGAGTTGCTGAAACACAGAGGTTTATTGGTGGTAGGCTCCAGTGTTTGGGTGACCAGTTTAGAGAGATTTAGTTGACTTTAGGTCAAAGTTCTAGTGATTGACTAAAAGACGCAGCCAGGAGAAGATGGGTGAAGGAGGGGAGAAGGTGGTGTGGCCTGCTGGCCCTGCCCAGGCCCTGCACATACAGGACCTCTACTACAACGCCTACCTCTACTAAAGCTAACCCTAACCCTAACCCTAACACTAAACCTAACCCTCAAACTAACACTAACCCTATACTTAACCCTAACCTTAACCCAAATATTAAACCTAAACCTAACCCAAAACCTAAGCCTAAACCTAACCCTAACCCAAAGCCTAACGCTAACCCTAACCCTAACCCAAACCCTAACCCTAACCCTAAACCTAACCCTAACCCTAAACCAAACATTAACCCTAAACTTAACTCTAACCCAAATCCTAACCCTAAACCTAACCCTAGCCCAAACACTAACACCAAACCTAACCCTAACACAAAACCTAACCCTAACCCTAACCCAAACCAAAACCCTAAACCTAACCCTAACCCTAACCCAAATTCTAACCGTAACTCTAAACTTAACCCTAACCCAAACCCCTAACCTAACACTAACCCAAACCTTAACCCTATACCTAACCCTAACCCTAACACAAACATTAACCCTAAACCTAACCCTAACCCAAACCCTAACCCCAAACCTAACACTAACCCAAACCTTAACCCTATACCTAACCCTAACACTAACCCAAACATTAACCCTAAACCTAACCCTAACCGAAACCCTAACGCTAACCCAAACCCTAACCCTAAACCTAACCCTAAACCAAACCCTAACCCTGACCCTAAAAATAACCCTAACCCTAACCCAAACCGTAAACCTAAAACTAAGCCTAACACAAGCCCTAACCCTGACGCTAACCCTAACCCAAAGCCAAAACCTAACCCTATCCCTAACCCTAACCCAAACTCTAACCGTAACCGTAACCCTAACCCTAACCCTAACCCTAAACCTAAACATAACCCTAACCCAAACCCAAAGCCTAATCCTAACCCTAACTCTAAACCAAACCCTAACCCTAACCAGAACCCAAACCATAACTCTATCCCTAAACCTAACACTAAACCTAAACCTAACCCTAACCCTAATCCAAACAATAACCCTAATCCTAACCCTAACCCTAACGCTAACCCACACCCTAACCCTAACCGTTACCGTAAACCTAACCCTAACACAAACCCTAACCCTAAACCTAACCCTAACCCTTACCCAAACACTAACCCTAACCCTAAGCCTAAACCAAAACCAAACCCTAACACTAAACTTAACACTAACCCTAACCCTAACCCAAACCCAAGCCCTAACCTAACCCTAACCCTAACAATAACCCAAATCCTAACCCTAACCCTAAACCTAACCCTAACCGTAACCCAATCCCAAACCCTAACCCTAACCCTAAACCTAACACAAACCCTAACCCTAACCCTAAACCTAACTCAAACCCTAACACTGACCCTAACCCTAACCCAAACCCTAACCCTAACAAAAACCCTAAACCTAACCCTAAACCAAACCCAAATCCTAACACTAAACTTAACACTAACCCTAATCTTAACCCATACCCAAACCCTAACCATAAACCTAACCCTATCCCAAATCCTAACCCTAACCTTAAACTAAACTTAACCCTAACCCAAACGCTAACCCTAACCCAAATCCTAACCCTAACCCTAATCCTAACACTAACCCTAACCCAAACCCTAACCCTATCGCAAACCCTAACCCTAAACCTAAACCTAACCCAAATCCTAAACCTAACCCGAACCCTAAACCTAACCTAACCCTAAACCTAACCCTAAACCAAACCCAAACCCAAACCGAAACCCTAAACCAAACCCTAACCTAAACCCTAACCCTAACCCTAAAAGTAACCCTAAACCAAACCGAAACCCTAATCCTAAAACTAAACCTAACCCTAAACCTAACCCTCACCCTAACCCAAACGCAAACCCAAACCCTAACCCTAACCCTAACCCTAACCCAAAACCTTACCCTAACTCTAACCCAAACCTAACCCTAACCCTAATCCTAACACAAACCATAACCCTAACGGTAATCGTAACGCTAAGCCTAACCCGAACGCTAACCCAAACACTAACCCTAACCCTAACCCTAAACTTAACCCTAACCCTAATTATAACCCTAACCCTAACCATAAACCATAACCTAATCCCAGAGTAGCCTTGATCGGATAATCCTCCTGCTTCACCCCCAAGACTTGAGTTGTACTTATTTAAGAGCAAAGATTGGATGCAACAACAATGAAAAAGGAAAATATTTTCCCTCATAGAGAACGATGCCCAAAGTAGTTTTCTGATTCAAATGTAGCTTATAGTACTGAAGAATCCAATATCAATAATATGGTAATTTCTAGAAAGAATGAGGTTGGTTTTTTATGTAACCACGTGCAATCCTGGCAAGAGCTGCAGGACTTGGAAGCAACCTTGGCATGACTTGAACAGGGAAGGAGCACCTGCTCTGAAGCTGTGATAGACAGGCAGAGCTTTGCAAGTGAGTGCTGAGTGCTATTGGTCAGTCTCCTGTCATTGGTGTCTGATGTGGGCAGGAGTGCTGAGGTCACAGAATCTTGCACTAAGATTCTGGAACTCCAAGAGGCAGTGACCTCGCAAAGCATTGTTTAGGGTGTTGCTAGGTGACAAAGCCCTCTCAGATGAGTTGCTGGAACACAGAGGTTTCTTGGTGGTAGGCTCTAGTGTTTGGGTGACCAGTTTAGAGAGATTTAGTTGACTTTAGGTCAAAGTTCTAGTGATTGACTAAAAGACGCAGCCAGGAGAAGATGGGTGAAGGAGGGGAGAAGGTGGTGTGGCCTGCTGGCCCTGCCCAGGCCCTGCACATACAGGACCTCTACTACAACGCCTACCTCTACTAAAGCTAACCCTAACCCTAACCCTAACACTAAACCTAACCCTCAAACTAACACTAACCCTATACTTAACCCTAACCCTAACCCAAATATTATACCTAAACCTAACCCAAAACCTAAGCCTAAACCTAACCCTAACCCAAACCCTAACGCTAACCCTAACCCTAACCCAAACCCTAACCCTAACCCTAAACCTAACCCTAACCCTAAACCAAACATTAACCCTAAACTTAACTCTAACCCAAATCCTAACCCTAAACCTAACCCTAGCCCAAACACTAACACCAAACCTAACCCTAACACAAAACCTAACCCTAACCCTAACCCAAACCAAAACCCTAAACTTAACCCTAAACCTAACCCAAATTCTCACCGTAACTCTAAACTTAACCCTAACCCAACCCCTAAGCCTAAACCTACCCCTAACCCAAACCCTAACCCAAATCCTAACCCTTACCCTAACCCTAACCCTAACCCTAACCCTAACTTAACACTAAACCTAACCCTAACCCTAATCCTAACCCTAACCATAACCCAAACCATAACCCTAATCCTAATCGTATCCCTAACCCTAACACTAAACCTAACCCAAACCCAAACCCAAATCCTAACACTAACCGTAAACCTAACCCTAACATTCACCCTAACCCAAACGGAAACCCTAACCCTAACCCTAACCCTAACGCTAACCCAAACCCTAACCCTAACCCTAACCCTAACCCAAACCCAAAACCTATCTGTAACCCTAACCCTAAACCTAACCCTAATCCTAACGCAAACCAAACCCTAACACTAACCCTAACCCTAAACCTAACCCTAACCCAAATACAAACCCTAAAAATAAACCTAACCATAACCCAAACCCTAACCATAACCAGAACACAAACCATAACTCTATCCCTAAACCTAACCCTAACCCTAAACCTAAACCTAAACCAAACGCACACGCTAACCCGAACCCTAATCCAAACGCTAACCCTAACCCTATCCCTAACTCTATTCCTAACACTATCCCTAACCCAAATCCTAACCTTATCCCAAACCCTCACCCTAAACCTACCCTAAACCCTAACACTAACCCTAACCCAAACCCAAACCCTAATCCTAACACTAAACCTAACCCTAACCCTAACACTCACCCTAACACAAACGGAAACCCTAAACCTAACCCTAACCCTAACTCAAACCCTAACCCTAACTCTAATCCAAACCCTAACCCTAACCCTAATCCTAACCCCAACCTTAACCCAAACCATAACCCTAATCCTAATCGTAACCCTAAAACTAAACCTAACCCTAACCCAAACACTTACCCTAACCCTAACCCTAAACCTAACCCTAACCCTAAATCTAACCCTAACCCTAACCATAACCATAACCCTAACCATAACCATAACACATACAATAATCCCAGGGTAGCCTTGAACTGATAATCCTCCTGCCTCACCCCCAAGATTTGAGTTGTACTTTTTTAAGAGCAAAGATTGGATTCAGCAACAATGAAAAAGGAAAATATTTTCCCTCATAGAAAACGATGTCCAAAGTAGTTTTCTGATTCAAATGTAGCTTATAGTAATTAAGAATCCAATATCAATAATATGGTAATTTCTAGAAAGAATGAGTTTGGTTATTTATGTAACCACGTGCAATCCTGGCAAGAGCTGCAGGACTGGGAAGCAACCTTGGCATGACTTGACCAGGGGAGGAGCACCTGCTCTGAAGCTATGATAGACAGGCAGAGCTCTGCAAGTGAGTGCTGAGTGCTATTGGTCAGTCTCCTGTCATTGGTGTCTGATGTGGGCAAGAGTGCAGAGGTCACAGAATCATGGATTAAGATTCTGGAACTCCAAGAGGCAGTGACACGGCAAACATTGTTTAGGTTGTTGCTAGGTGACAAAGCCCTCTCAGATGAGTTGCTGAAACACAGAGGTTTCTTGGTGGTAGGCTCTAGTGTTTGGGTGACCAGTTTGGAGAGATTTAGTTGACTTTAGGACAAAGTTCTAGTGTTTGACAAAAGAAGCAGCCAGGAGAAAATGGGATGAGGAGGGGTGAAGGTGGTGTGGCCTGCTGGCCCTGCCCAGGCCCTCAACATACAGGACCTCTACTACAAAGCCTACCTCTACTAATCCTAACCCTAAACCTAACCCTAAACCTAACCTAACACTAACCCTATACCTAACCCTAACCCTAACCCTAACCCTAACCCTAACCCTAAACCTAACACTAACCCAAACCCTAACCCTAACCCTAACCCTAACCCTAAACCTAAGCCTAACAATAATCCAAACCCTAACCCTAATCCTAACCGTAACCCAAAACCTAACCCTAAACCTAAACCTAACCCTAACCCAAACCCTAACCCTAAACCTAACCCTAACACAAAACCTAACCCTAACCCTAACCCTAATCCAAACCCAAAACCTAACCCTAACCCTAACTCTAATCCTAACCCATAACCTAACCGTAACCCTAACCCTAACCCTAACCCTAACCCAAACACTAACCCTAAACCTAACCCTAACCCTAACCCAAACATTAACCCTAAACCTAACCCTAACCCAAACCCTAACTCTAAACGTAACCCTAACCCAAACCCTAACCCTATCCCAAACCCAAACCCTAACCCTATCCCAAACCCAAACACTAACCCTAAGCTTAATCCTAACCCTAACCCTAACCCTAACCCTAACCGAACCCATAAACCTAACCCTATCCCTAAACACAACACTAACCCAAACCTTAACGCTAAACCTGACCCTAACACTAACCCTAACCCTAACCCTAACCCTAACCCTAAACCCGAACACTAAACCTGAACATAAACCTAACCCAACCCCTAACCCTAACACTCACCCTA
>JAJHUQ010000032.1:6560000-6612500 GCA_035773235.1 Eospalax fontanierii | reverse complement strand
AAACTCTAACCCTAACCCTAACTCTAACCCAAACCCTAACCCTAACCCTAATCCTAACCCTAACCCTAACCCAAAACATAACCCTAACCCTAATCGTAACCCTAACCCTAACCCTAACCCTAACCCAAACACTAACCCTAAACCTAAACCTAACCCTAATTCTAACCCTAACCGTAACCATAAAACATAACCTAATCCCAGGGTACCCTTGAACTGATAATCCTCCTGCCTCACCCCAAATAGTTCAGTTGTACTTTTTTAAGAGCAAAGATTGGATTCAGCAACAATGAAAAAGGAAAATATTTTCCCTCATAGAGAACGATGCCCAAAGTAGTTTTCTGATTCAAATGTAGCTTATGGTACTGAAGAATCCAATATCAACAATACGGTAATTTCTAGAAAGAATGAGGTTGGTTATTTAGGTAACCACGTGCAATCCTGGCAAGAGCTGCAGGACTGGGAAGAAACCTTGGCATGACTTGACCAAGGGAGGAGCACCTGCTCTGAAGCTGTGATAGACAGGCAGAGCTTTGCAAGTGAGTGCTGAGTACTATTGATCAGTCTGCTGTCATTGGTGTATGATGTGGGCAGGAGTGCTGAGGTCACAGAATCTTGGACTAAGATTCTGGAACTCCAAGAGGCAGTCACCTGGCAAAGCATTGTTTAGGGTGTTGCTAGGTGACAAAGCCCTCTCAGATGAGTTGCTGAAACACAGAGGTTTCTTGGTGGTAGGCTCCAGTGTTTGGGTGACCAGTTTGGAGAGATTTAGTTGACCTTAGGTCAAAGTTCTAGTCATTGACAAAAAGAAGCAGCCAGTGGAAGATGGGAGGAGGAGGGGAGAAGGTGGTGTGGCCTGCTGGCCATGCCCAGGCCCTCCACATACAGGACCTCTACTACTAACCCTAATTGCCTACCTCTACTAACCCTAAACCTAACCCTAACCCTAACCCTTACCGTAAACCTAACCTAACACTAACCCTATACCTAACTCTAACCCTAACCCAAACCCTAACCCTAAACCTAACCCTAACCCTGACCCAAACATTAACCCTAAACCTAACCCTAACCCAAACCCAAACCCTAACCCTAAACCTAACCCTAACACAAACATTAACCCTAAACCTAACCCTAACCCAAACCCTAAACCTAAACCTAACGCTAACCCAAACCCTCACCCTAACCATAACGCTTACCGTAACCGAAACCTTAACCCTAAAGCTAACCCTAAACCTAACCCTAACCCAAACCCTTACCCTAAACCTAACACTAGCACTAACCCTAACCCTTACCCAAAGCCAAACCTTACACCCCAACCCTAACCCTAACCCAAACTCTAACTGTAACCCTAACCTTAACCCTAACCCTAAACCTAAACCTAACAATAACCCAAACCCAAACCCTAACCCTAACCCTAACCCTAACACAAAACCTAACCCTAAAACTAACCCTAGCACAAACCCTAACCCTGTCCCTAACCCAAATCCAAACACTTACCCTAACCCTAACCCTAACCCAAACCCAAATCCTAACCGTAAAACTAACCCTAACCCTATCCCTAACCCTACCATAATCAAACCCTAACCCTAACACTAACACTAATCCAAACCCTAACCCTAAACCTAACCCAAAATCTAACCCTTACCAAACCAAAACCTAACCCTTACACTAACCCTAACCCCAACCCTAATCCTAAACCAAACCCAAACACTAACCCTAATTCTCACCCTAACCCTAACCCAAACCCTAACTCTAACCCTAACCCTAACACTAAGCCTAACCAAAACCAAACACTAATCCTAACCATAACCCTAACCCTAAACCAATCCAAACCCAAACCCTAACCTTAATCCTAACGCTAACTATAAGCCTAAACAAAACCCTAACCCTAACCCTAACCCACACCCTAAGCCAAACACAAAACCTAACACTAACCCTAACCCTAACCCAAACCCATAACCTAATCCTAACACTAAACCTAACCCTAACGCACATCTGCACCCTAACCCAAACCGAAATCCTAACCATAACCCTAAACCGAACCCTAACACTAACCCAAACCCTAACCCTAACCTAACACTAACCTTATACCTAAACCTAACCCTAAACCAAAAATTAACCCTAAACCTAACCGTAACCAAAACCCTAAACCGAAACCTAACCGGAACCCAAACCCTAACCCTAACCCTAACCCTAACCCTAAACCAAACATTAACCCTAAACCTAACCCGAACCCAAAACCTACCTAAACCTAACCTTAACCCAAACCCTAACCCTAATCCTAACCCTAACACAAACCCTAAACCTAACCCTAACCCATACCCAAACCCTAACCACAACACTAACCCTAAACCTAACCCTAATCATAACTCTAACCGTAACCGTAACCCTAACCCTAACCCTAACCATAACCCTAACCCAAATATTAACCCTAAACCTAAGCCTAACCCAAACCCTAACCCTAAACCTAACCCAAAACCATCCCTATACTTAAACCTAACCCCAACACAAACCCTAACCCTAACCCTAACCCAACGCCAAACCCTAATCCTAACCCTAACCCAAACCCTAACCGTAACCCTAACCTTAACCCTAACCCTAACTCTAACCCAAACATTAAACCTAAACCTAACCGTAACCCAAACCCTAACCTAAACCTAACCCTAACCCAAACCCTAACCCTAAACCTAACCCTAACACAAAACCTAACCCTAACACTAACAGTAACCCAAACTGAAATCCTATCCCTAACCCTAACCGTAACCCTAATCCATACCCTAACCGTAACCCTAACACTAATAATAACCATAACCCTAACCCTACCCCTAACCCAAACACTAACCCTAACCCTAACCCTAACCGTAACCCTAACCCAAACATTAACCCTAAACATAACCCTAACCAAAACCCTAACCCTAAACCTAAACCTAACCCAAACCCTAACCCTATCCCAAACCCAAACACTAACCCTAAGCCTAATCATAACAATAACCCAAACCCTAATCCAAACCCTAACACGAAATCCGAA
Source organism: Eospalax fontanierii (assembly GCA_035773235.1). NCBI lineage: Eukaryota > Metazoa > Chordata > Mammalia > Rodentia > Spalacidae > Eospalax > Eospalax fontanierii. Next base: position 6,609,475 of record JAJHUQ010000032.1, on the reverse strand, counting down.
CACTAAACCTGAACAAAAAACTAAACCAAACCCTAACCCTAACACTAAGCCTAACCCTAACTCTAATCCAAACCCACACCCTAACATTATACCTAACCATAAACCAAACCCAAACCCTAACACTGAACTTAACACTAACCCTAAACTTAACCCAAACCCAAACCCTAATCCTAATCTAAGCCTAACAATAAACCAAACCCTAACCTTAACCCTAACCCAAACCCTAACCCTAACCCTAACCCTAACTCAAACCCTAACCTAACCCTAACCCTAACCCCAACCCAAACCCTAACCCTAACCCTAACCCTAACCATAACCCTAAACCAAACATTAACCCTAAACCTAACACTAACACAAACCCTAAACCTAAAACTAATCCTAACCCAAACCCAAATCCTAACCGTAACCCTAACGCTAACCCAAACCCTAACCCTGACCCTAAACCTAACCGAAACATTAACCCTAAACTTAACCCTAACACAATCGCTAACGCTAAACCTAACCCGAACCCAAATACAAACCCTAAAACTAACCCTAACACTAACCAAACCCTAACACTAACCCTAACCCTAACCCTAACCCTAACCCTAACCCTAACCCTAACCCTAACCCTAAACCAAATCCAAACCCTAAACCTAACCCTAACTCAAACCCTAACCATAACAAGAACCCAAACCATAACTCTATCTCTAAACATAAACCTAACCCTAAACCTAACCCTCACCCAAACGCACACCCTAACCCTAACCCTAACCCTAACCCAAACCCTAACCCTAACCTTAAACTAAACTTAACCATAACCCAAACGCTAACCCTAAACCTAACCCAAACCCTAACCCTATCGCAAACCCTAACCCTAAACCTAAGCCTAAACCAAATCCTAACCCTAACCCCAACTCTAACCCTAAAACAAACCCAAACCGAAACCCTTACCCTAACCCTAACCTAAACACTAATCCCAACCCTAACCCTTATCCTAACCCTATCCCTAACCCAAATCCTAACCTTATCGCAAACCCTCACCCTAAACCTAAACTAAACCCTAACCCTAACCCTAACACTAACCCTAACCCTAACACTAACACTCACCCTAACCCAAACGGAAACCCTAAACCTAACCCTAACCCTAACTCAAACCCTAACCCTAACCCTAACTCTAATCCAAACCCTAACCCTACCCCTAATCCTAACCCCAACCCTAACCCAAACCATAACCCTAGTCCTAATAGTAACCCTAAAACTAAACCTAACCCTAACGCAAACACTAACCCTAACCCTAACCCTAACGCTAACCCTAACCGTAATCCTAACTCAAACCCTAAACCTAACCCTAACCCTAACCCTAACCCTAACCCTAACCCTAACACAAACACTAACACTAACCCTAAACCTAACACAAACCCTCAACCAAACCTTAACCCTAACTCTAACGGAAATCCTAACCCTAACCCTAACTCTAACGCAAACCCAAACCCTAACCCTAACCCAAACCATAACCCTAATCCTAACCCTACCCCTAACCCTAAACCTAAACCTAAACCAAACGCACACCCTAACCCTAACCCTAATCCAAATGCTAACCCTAACCCGAACCCTTATCCTAACCCTATCCCTAACCCAAATCCCAACCTTATCGCAAACCCTCACCCTAAACCTAACCTAAACCTTAACCCTAAACCTAACACTAACCTTAACCCAAACCCAAATCCTAATCCTAACACTAACCCTAACCCTAACCCTAACACTAACACTCACCCTAAGCCAAACGGAAACCCTAAACCTAACCCTAAACCTAACTCAAACCCTAACCCTAACCCTAACTCTAATCCAAACCCTAACCCTAACCCTAATATTAACCCCAACCCTAACCCAAATCATAACCCTAATCCTAATCGTAACCCTAAAACTAAACCTAACCCTAACCCAAACACTAACCCTAACCCTAACTCAAACCCTAAACCTAACCCTAACCCTAACCCTAACACTAACCCTAACCCTAATCCAAATCCAAACCCTAAAACTAACCCTAACCCAAACCCTAACCATAACCAGAACCCAAACCATAACTCTATCCCTAAACATAACCCTAACCCTAAACCTAACCCTCACCCAAACGCACACCCTAACCCTAACCCGAACCCTAACCCTAACCCTAACGTTAAACTAAACTTAACCATAACCCAAACGCTAACCCTAAACCTAACCCAAACCCTAACCCTATCACAAACCCTAACCCTAAACCTAAGCCTAAACTAAATCCTAACGCTAACCCCAACTCTAACCCTAAAACAAACCTAAACCGAAACCCTAACCCTAACCCTAACCTAAACACTAACCCTAACCCTAACCCTTATCCTAATCCTATCCCTAACCCAAATCCTAACCTTATCGCAAACCCTCACCCTAAACCTAACCTAAACCCTAACCCTAACCCTAACACTAACCCTAACCCAAACCCAAACCCTAATCCTTACATTAACCCTAACCCTAACACTAACACTCACCCTAACCCAAACGGAAACCCTAAACCTAACCCTAACCCTAACTCAAACCCTAACCCTAACCCTAACTCTAATCCAAACCCTAACCCTAACCCTAATCCTAACCCCAACCCTAACCCAAACCATAACCCTAATCCTAATCGTAACCCTAAAACTAAACCTAACCCTAACGCAAATACTAACTCTAACACTAACCCTAAACCTAACCTTAAACTAAACTTAACCATAACCCAAACGCTAACCATAAACCTAACCCAAACCCTAATCCTATCGCAAACCCTAACCCTAAACTTAAGCCTAAACCAAATCCTAACCCTAACCCCAACTCTAACCTTAAAACAAACCCAAACCGAAACCCTAACCCTAACCCTAACCTAAACACTAAATCTAAACCTAACAGTAACCCTAACCCAAACCCAAACCCTAACCCAAACGCAAACGCTAACCCTAACCCTAAACCTAACCAAACCCTAACACTAACCCTAACTCTAACCCAAACCCTAACCCTAACCCTAATCCCAAACCTAACCCTAACCCAAACCATAACCCTAACCCTAATCGTAACCCTAACCCTAACCCGAACCCTAACATAAACACTAACCCTAACCCTAACGCAAACCCAAACCCTAACCCTAACCCTAACCCAAACCATAACCCTAATCCTAACCCTAACCCGAACCCAAACCCTAAACCTAACCCTAATCGTAACCCTAACCCTAACCCGAACCCTAACCCAAACACTAACCCTAACCCTAACCCTAACCGTAACCTAACACTAACCCTATACCTAAACCTAACCCTAACCCAAACATTAACCCTAAACCTAAACCTAACCCAAACCCTAAGCCTAAACCTAAACCTAACCCAAACCCTAACCCTAACCCTAACCCTAACCCTAACCCTATGTATAACCTCATCCGAATCCTAACCCTAACCCTAACCCTAACCCAGCCCATAAACCTAAACCTTTCCCTAACCACCACCCTAACCCAAAACTTAACCGTACCCTAACACTAAACCAAACTGTAAACCTAACCATAACTCTAACCCTAACCCTAAACCCTAACACGAACCCTGAACCTAAACCTAACCCAAACCCTAACCCTAACACTAACCCTAAACCTAACCGTATTCCAAACCCACACCCTTACCCTAACCCTAACCCTAAACCAAACCCAAAAACTAACACTAAACTTAACACGAACCCTAATCCTAACCAAAACCCAAACCCTAACCCTAACCCTAAACCTAACACAAACCCTAACCGTAACCGTAACCCAAACCCTAACACTAACCCTAACCCTAACCCAAACCCTAAACTTAACCCTAACCCTAACGCAAACCCAAACACTAAACCTAACCCTAACCCTAACCCAAACACTAACCCTAACCATAACCCTAACCCAAACCCAAACCCTTACATTAATCCTAACCCTAACCCAAATCCTAACCCTAACCCTAACCCAAACCCTAACCCTATCGCAAACCCTAACCCAAAACCTAAGCCTAACCCAAATCCTAAACCTAACCCCAACCCTATCTCTAAACCAAACCGAAACCGAAACCCTAATTGTATCCCTAACCTAAACTCTAACCCTAACCCTAACCCTAACCCTAACCCTAACCCTAACCCTAACCTAACCCAAACCCTAACCCTATCGCAAACCCTAACCCTAAACCTAAGCCTAAACCAAATCCTAACCCTAACCCCAACTCTAACCCTAAAACAAACCCAAACCGAAACCCTTACCCTAACCCTAACCTAAACACTAACCCCAACCCTAACCCTTATCCTAACCCTATCCCTAACCCAAACCCTAACCCTAACTCAAACCCTAACCCTAACCCTAACTCTAATCCAAACCCTAACCCTAACCCTAATCCTAACCCCAACCCTAACCCAAACCATAACCCTAATCCTAATAGTAACCCTAAAACTAAACCTAACCCTAACCCAAACACTAACCCTAACGCAAACCCTAACGCTAACCCTAACCCTAACCGTAACCCTAACTCAAACCCTAAACCTAACCCTAAACCTAACCCTAACCCTAACCCTAACCCTAACACAAACACTAACACTAACACTAACCCTAAACCTAACACAAACCCTAACCCAAACCTTAACCCTAACTCTAACCCAAATCCTAACCCTAACCCTAACCCTAACGCAAACCCAAACCCTAACCCTAACCCAAACCATAACCCTAATCCTAACCCTACCCCTAACCCTAAATCTAAACCTAAACCAAACGCACACCCTAACCCTAACCCTAATCCAAATGCTAACCCTAACCCTAACCCTTATCCTAACCCTATCCCTAACCCAAACCATAACCTAATCCTAACCCTAACCCGAACCCTAACCCTAAACCTAACCCTAATCGTAACCCTAACCCTAACCCGAACCCTAACCCAAACACTAACCCTAACCCTAACCCTAACCGTAACCTAACATTAACCCTATACCTAAACCTAACCCTAACCCAAACATTAAGCCTAAACCTAAACCTAACCCAAACCCTAAGCCTAAACCTAAACCTAACCCAAACCCTAACCCTAACCGTAACCCTAACCATATGTCTAACCTAACCCGAATCCTAACCCTAAACCTAACCCTAACCCAGCCCATAAACCTAACCCTATCCCTAACCACCACCCTAACCCAAACCTTAACCGTACCCTAACACTAAACCTAACTGTAAACCTAACCATAACCCTAACCCTAACCCTAAACCCTAACACGAACCCTGAACCTAAACCTAACCCAAACCCTAACCCTAACAATAACCCTAAACCTAACCATAATCCAAACCCACATCCTTACCTTAACCCTAACCCTAAACCAAACCCAAACGCTAACACTAAACTTAACACTAACCCTAATCCTAACCAAAACCCAAACCCTAACCCTAACCCTAACCCTAACACAAACCCTAACCCTAACCCTAACCCTAACCCAAACCCTAACACTAACCCTAACCCTAACCCAAACCCTAAACTTAACCCTAACCCTAACGCAACCCCAAACACTAAACCTAACCCTAACCCTAACCCAAAACCTAACCCTAACCATAACCCTAACCCAAACCCAAACCCTTACCCTAACCCTAACCCTAACCCAATTCCTAACCCTAACCCTAACCCAAACCCTAACCCTATCGCAAACCCTAACCCAAAACCTAAGCCTAACCCAAATTCTAAACCTAACCCCAATCCTATCTCTAAACCAAACCGAAACCGAAACCCTAACTGTATCCCTAACCTAAACCCTAACCCTAACCCTAACACTAACCCTAACGCTAAACCTAACCCTCACCCTAACCTAAATGCAAACCCTAACCCTAAACCTAACCCTAACCCAAACCCTAACCCTAACCCTAACTCTAAACCAAACCCTAACCCTAACACGAATCCTAACACAAACCATAACCCTAACCCTAATCGTAACCCTAACCCTAACCCGAACCCTAAGCCAAACACTAACCCTAACCCTAACCCTAACCCTAACCCTAACCCTAATTCTAACCCTAACCCTAACCATAAACCATACCCTAATCCCTGGATAGCCTTGAACGGATAAACCTCCTGCCTCACCCCCAATACTTGAGTTGTACTTTTTTAAGAGCGAAGATTGGATTCAGCAACAGTGAAAAAGGAAAATATTTTCCCTCATATAGAACGATGCCCAAAGTAGTTTTCTGAATCAAATGTAGCTTATAGTACTGAAGAATCCAATATCAATAATATGGTAATTTCTAGAAAGAATGAGGTTGGTTATTTATGTAACCACGTGCATTCCTGGCAAGAGCTGCAGGACTTGGAAGCAACCTTGGCATGACTTGAACAGGGAAGGAGCACCTGCTCTGAAGCTGTGATAGACAGGCAGAGCTTTGCAAGTGAGTGCTGATTGCTATTGGTCAGTCTCATGTTATTGTTGTCTGATGTGGGCAGGAGTGCTGAGGTCACAGAATCTTGGACTAAGATTCTGGAACTCCAAGAGGCAGTGACCTGGCAAAGCATTGTTTAGGGTGTTGCTAGGTGACAAAGCCCTCTCAGATGAGTTGCTGAAACACAGAGGTTTATTGGTGGTAGGCTCCAGTGTTTGGGTGACCAGTTTAGAGAGATTTAGTTGACTTTAGGTCAAAGTTCTAGTGATTGACTAAAAGACGCATCCAGGAGAAGATGGGTGGAGGAGGGGAGAAGGTGGTGTGGCCTGCTGGCCCTGCCCAGGCCCTGCACATACAGGACCTCTACTACAACGCCTACCTCTACTAAAGCTAACCCTAACCCTAACCCTAACACTAAACCTAACCCTAAACCTAACACTAACCCTATACTTAACCCTAACCCTAACCCAAATATTAAATCTAAACCTAAACCTAACCCAAAACCTAAGCCTAAACCTAACCCTAACCCAAAACCTAACGCTAACCCTAACCCTAACCCAAACCCTAACCCTAACCCTAAAACTAACCCTAACCCTAACCCAAACATTAACCCTAAACCTAACCCTAACCCAAACCCTAACCCCAAACCTAACACTAACCCAAACCTTAACCCTATACCTAACCCTAACCCTAACCCAAACATTAACCCTAAACCTAACCCTAACCCAAACCCTAACCCTAAACCTAACGCTAACCCAAACCCTAACCATAAACGTAACCCTAAACCAAACCCTAACCCTGACCCTAAAAATAACCCTAACCCAAACATTAACCCTAAACCTTACCCTAACCCAAACCGTAAACCTAAAACTAAGCCTAACACAAGCCCTAACCCAAACCCTAACCCTAACCCTAACCCAAACGCTAACCCTAAACCTAACACTAACCCAAACCCTAACCCTAAACCTAACCCTAACCCTAACCCAAACATTAAACCTAAACCTAAAGCTAACCCAAACCCTAAGCCTAACCCTAAAAATAACCCTAACCCAAACATTAACCCTAAACCTAACCCTAACCCAAACCCTAAACCTAAACCTAAGCCTAACACAAACCCTAACCCTAACCCTAACCCAAACCCAAAACATTACCCTAACCCTATACCTAACCCTAACCCAAACTCTAACCGTATCCGTAACCCTAAACCTAACCCTAACCCTAAAACTAAACCTAACCCTAACCCAAACCCAAAGCCTAATCCTAACCCTAACTCAAACCCAAACCATAACCATAACCAGAACCCAAACCATAACTCTATCCCTAAATCTAACCAAAACCCAAAACCTAACCCTAACCCAAATGCACACCATAACCCTAAACCTAAATTAACCCTAACACAAACCCTAACCCTAACCTTAACCTAAACTTAACCCTAACCCAAACACTAACCCTAACCCTAATCCAAACCATAACCCTAATCCTAACCCTAACCCGAACCCTAACCCTCACCCTAACCCTAATCGTAACCCTAAACCTAACCCTAACACAAACCCTAACCCTAACCCTAAACCTAACCATAACCCAAACCCAAACCCTAACCCTAACCCTAAACCAAAACCAAACCCTAACACTAAACTTAACACTAACCCTAAACCTAACCCAAACCCGAACCCTAACCTAAACCTAACCCTAAAAATAACCCAAACCCTAACGCTAACCATAACCCTAACCCAAACCCTATCCCTAAACCTAACCCTAACGCAAAGCCAAACGCCTACCCTAACCCTAATCCTAACCCTAACACAAACCCTAACCCAAACCCTAACCCTAACCCTAACCCAAAACATAACCCTAATCCTAACCCTAACCCTAAACCAAATCCTAACCCTAACCCTAACCCTAACACTAACGCAAACCCAAACCCTAACCCTAACCCTAACCCAAAACATAACCCTAATCCTAACCCTAACCCTAACCCAACCCCTAACCCTAACCCTAACCCTAAGCCTAACACAAACCCTAACCCTAACCCCTAACCAAACCCAAACCCTAACACTAAACTTAACAGTAACCCTAATTCTAACCCAAACCCAATCCCTAACCCTAACCCTAACATTAACAATAACCCAAACCCTAACCCTAACACTAACCCTAACCCTAAACCTAACCCTAACCCAAAACCAAACCCAAACCCTATCCGTAACCCTCACCCAAACCATAACCCTAATCCTAACCCTAACCCTAACCTGAACCCAAACCCTAACCCTAACACAAACCCTAACCCTAACCCTAACCCTAACCCAAACCCTAACACTAAACCTAACCCTAACCCAAACCCAAACCCTAACCCTAACCCTAACCCTAACCCAAATCCTAACCCTAACCTTAAACTAAACTTAACCCTAACCCAAACGCTAACCCTAACCCAAACCCTAACCCTAACCCTAATCCTAACCCTAACCCTAACCCAAACCCTAAACCTATCGCAAACCCTAACCCTAAACCTATGCCTAACCCAAATCCTAAACCTAACCCGAACCCTAACCCTAACCCTAAACCAAACACAAACCGAAACCCTAACCCAAACCCTAACCTAAACCCTAACCCTAACCCTAACAGTAACCCTAAAACAAACCCAAACCCTAATCCTAACACTAACCCTAACCCTAAACCTAACCCTCACCCTAACCCTAACCCAAACCCTAACCATAAGAGAACCCAAACCATAACTCTATCCCTAAACCTAACACTAACTCTAAACCTAACCCTAACCCAAACGCACACCATAACCCTAAACCTAACCCTAACCCTAACCCAAACCCTAAATCTAACCTTAACCTAAACTTAACCCAAACCCAACCACTAATTCTAACCCTAAATCAAACCATAACCCTAATTCTAACTCTAACCCTAACCCTAACCCACAACCTAACCCTAACCCTAACCCTAACACAAACCCTAATCCTAACCCTAACCCTAAACCTAACCCAAACCCAAACCCTAACCTAACCCTAACAATAACCCAAACCCTAACCCTAACCCAAAATCAAACCCTAACCGTAACCCTCACCCAAACCATAACCCTAATCCAAACCCTAACTCTAACCCAAACCCTAAACCTAACCCTAACCTAAACCCTAACCCTAACCCTAACACTAACCCTAACCCAAACCATAATCCTAATCCTAACACTAACCCTAACCCTCACCCTAACCCAAACGTAAACCCTAACCCTAACCATAACTCTAACCCAAACTCTAACCCTAACCCTAACTCTAACCCAAACCCTAACCCTAACCCTAATCCTAACCCTAACCCTAACCCAAACCATAACCCTAACCCTAATCGTAACCCTAACCCTAACCCTAACCCTAACCCAAACACTAACCCTAACCCTAACCCTAAACCTAAACCTAACCCTAATTCTAACCCTAACCGTAACCATAAAACATAACCTAATCCCAGGGTACCCTTGAACTGATAATCCTCCTGCCTCACCCCAAATAGTTCAGTTGTACTTTTTTAAGAGCAAAGATTGGATTCAGCAACAATGAAAAAGGAAAATATTTTCCCTCATAGAGAAGGATGCCCAAAGTAGTTTTCTGATTCAAATGTAGCTTATAGTACTGAAGAATCCAATATCAACAATACGGTAATTTCTAGAAAGAATGAGGTTGGTTATTTAGGTAACCACGTGCAATCCTGGCAAGAGCTGCAGGACTGGGAAGAAACCTTGGCATGACTAGACCAAGGGAGGAGCACCTGCTCTGAAGCTGTGATAGACAGGCAGAGCTTTGCAAGTGAGTGCTGAGTACTATTGATCAGTCTGCTGTCATTGGTGTTTGATGTGGGCAGGAGTGCTGAGGTCACAGAATCTTGGACTAAGATTCTGGAACTCCAAGAGGCAGTCACCTGGCAAAGCATTGTTTAGGGTGTTGCTAGGTGACAAAGCCCTCTCAGATGAGTTGCTGAAACACAGAGGTTTCTTGGTGGTAGGCTCCAGTGTTTGGGTGACCAGTTTGGAGAGATTTAGTTGACCTTAGGTCAAAGTTCTAGTCATTGACAAAAAGAAGCAGCCAGTGGAAGATGGGAGGAGGAGGGGAGAAGGTGGTGTGGCCTGCTGGCCATGCCCAGGCCCTCCACATACAGGACCTCTACTACTAACCCTAACTGCCTCCCTCTACTAACCCTAAACCTAACCCTTACCGTAAACCTAACCTAACACTAACCCTATACCTAACTCTAACCCTAACCCAAACCCTAACCCTAAACCCAAACCTAACCCTGACCCAAACATTAACCCTAAACCTAACCCTAACCCAAACCCAAACCCTAACCCTAAACCTAACACTAACACAAACATTAACCCTAAACCTAACCCTAACCCAAACCCTAACCCTAAACCTAACGCTAACCCAAACCCTCACCCTAACCATAACCCTAACCCTAACCCAAACCTTAACCCTAAAGCTAACCCTAAACCTAACCCTAACCCAAACCCTAACCCTAAACCTTACCCTAACACAAACCCTAAACCTAACCCAAACCCAAACCTTACACCCGAACCCTAACCCTTACCCAATCTCTAACTGTAACCCTATCCTTAACCCTAACCCTTAACCTAAACCTAACAAGAACCCAAACCCTAACCCTAACCCTAACACAAAACCTAACCCTAAACCTAACCCTAACACAAACCCTAACCCTGACCCTAACCCAAATCCAAACACTAAACCTAACCCTAAACCTAACCCTAACCCAAACCCTAACCGTAAAACTAACCCTAACCCTATCCCTAACCCTACCATAACCAAACGCTAAACCTAACACTAACCCTAATCCAAACCCTAACCCTAAACCTAACCCAAAATCTAACCCTTACCAAACCAAAACCTAACCCTTACACTAACACTAACCCCAACCCTAATCCTAAACCAAACCCAAACACTAACCCTAATTCTCACCCTAACCCTAACCCAAACCCTAACTCTAACCCTAACCCTAACACTAAGCCTAACCAAAACCAAACACTAATCATAACCATAAACCTAACCCTAAACCAATCCAAACCCAAACCCTAACCTTAATCCTAACGCTAACCCTAAGCCTAAACAAAACCCTAACCCTAACCCTAACCCAAACCCTAAACCAAACACAAAACCTAACCCTAACCCTAACCCTAACCCAAACCCATAACCTAATCCTAACACTAAACCTAACCCTAATGCTAATCTGCACCCTAACCCAAACCGAAATCCGAACCATAACCCTAAACCGAACCCTAAACCTAACCCAAACCATAACCCTAATCCTAAACCTAACCCTAACTTTAAACCAAACCCTAACCCTAAACCTAATCCTAACCCTAACCCTAACCCGAACCCTAACCCAAACACTAACCCTAACCCTAACCCTAACCGTAACCTAACACTAACCCTATATCTAAACCTAACTCTAACCCAAACATTAACCCTAAACCTAAACCTAACCCAAACCCTAAGCCTAAACCTAAACCTAACCCAAACCCTAACCCTAACCCTAACCCTAACCCTAACCCTAACCCTATGTCTAACCTAACCCGAATCCTAACCCTAAACCTAACCCTAACCCAGCCCATAAACCTAAACCTATCCCTAACCACGACCCTAACCCAAACCTTAACCGTACCCTAACACTAAACCTAACTGTAAACCTAACCATAACCCTAACCCTAACCCTAAACCCTAACACAAACCCTGAACCTAAACCTAACCCAAACCCTAACCCTAACAATAACCCTAAACCTAACCATAATCCAAACCCACACCCTTACCCTAACCCTAACCCTAAACCAAACCCAAACCCTAACACTAAACTTAACACTAACCCTAATCCTAACCAAAACCCAAATCCTAACCCTAACCCTAACCCTAACACAAACCCTAACCCTAACCCTAATCCAAACCCTAACACTAACCCTAACCCTAACCCAAACCCTAAACTTAACCCTAACCCTAACGCAACCCCAAACACTAAACCTAACCCTAACCCTAACCCAAACCCTAACCCTAACCATAACGCTAACCCAAACCCAAACCCTTAACCTAACCCTAACCCTAACCCAAATCCTAACCCTAACCCTAACCCAAACCCTAACCCTATCGCAAACGCTAACCCACAACCTAAGCCTAACCCAAATTCTAAACCTAACCCCAACCCTATCTCTAAACCAAACCGAAACCGAAACCCTAACTGTATCCCTAACCTAAACCCTAACCCTAACCCTAACACTAACCCTAACGCTAAACCTAACCCTCACCCTAACCTAAACGCAAACCCTAACCCTAAACCTAACCCTAACATAAACCCTAACCCTAACCCTAACTCTAAACCAAACCCTAACCCTAACACGAATCCTAACACAAACCATAACCCTAACCCTAATCGTAACCCTAACCCTAACCCGAACCCTAAGCCAAACACTAACCCTAACCCTAACCCTAAACCTAACCCTAACCCTAATTCTAACCCTAACCCTAACCATAAACCATACCCTAATCCCAGGATAGCCTTGAACGGATAATCCTCCTGCCTCACCCCCAATACTTGAGTTGTACTTTTTAAGAGCGAAGATTGGATTCAGCAACAATGAAAAAGGAAAATATTTTCCCTCATAGAGAACGATGCCCAAAGTAGTTTTCTGAATCAAATGTAGCTTATAGTACTGAAGAATCCAATATCAATAATATGGTAATTACTAGAAAGAATGAGGTTGGTTATTTATGTAACCACGTGCATTCCTGGCAAGAGCTGCAGGACTTGGAAGCAACCTTGGCATGACTTGACCAGGGAAGGAGCACCTGCTCTGAAGCTGTGATAGACAGGCAGAGCTTTGCAAGTGAGTGCTGATTGCTATTGGTCAGTCTCATGTTATTGTTGTCTGATGTGGGCAGGAGTGCTGAGGTCACAGAATCTTGGACTAAGATTCTGGAACTCCAAGAGGCAGTGACCTGGCAAAGCATTGTTTAGGGTGTTGCTAGGTGACAAAGCCCTCTCAGATGAGTTGCTGAAACACAGAGGTTTATTGGTGGTAGGCTCCAGTGTTTGGGTGACCAGTTTAGAGAGATTTAGTTGACTTTAGGTCAAAGATCTAGTGATTGACTAAAAGACGCAGCCAGGAGAAGATGGGTGGAGGAGGGGAGAAGGTGGTGTGGCCTGCTGGCCCTGCCCAGGCACTGCACATACAGGACCTCTGCTACAACGCCTACCTCTACTAAAGCTAACCCTAACCCTAACCCTAACACTAAACCTAACCCTAAACCTAACACTAACCCTATACTTAACCCTAACCCTAACCCAAATATTAAACCTAAACCTAAACCTAACCGAAAACCTAAGCCTAAACCTAACCCTAACCCAAACCCAAACACTAACCCTAACCCTAACCCTAAACCTAAACCTAACCCTAATTCTAACCCTAACCGTAACCATAAAACATAACCTAATCCCAGGGTACCCTTGAACTGATAATCCTCCTGCTTCACCCCAAATAGTTCAGTTGTACTTTTTTAAGAGCAAAGATTGGATTCAGCAACAATGAAAAAGGAAAATATTTTCCCTCATAGAGAAGGATGCCCAAAGTAGTTTTGTGATTCAAATGTAGCTTATAGTACTGAAGAATCCAATATCAACAATACGGTAATTTCTAGAAAGAGTGAGGTTGGTTATTTAGGTAACCACGTGCAATCCTGGCAAGAGCTGCAGGACTGGGAAGAAACCTTGGCATGACTAGACCAAGGGAGGAGCACCTGCTCTGAAGCTGTGATAGACAGGCAGAGCTTTGCAAGTGAGTGCTGAGTACTATTGATCAGTCTGCTGTCATTGGTGTATGATGTGGGCAGGAGTGCTGAGGTCACAGAATCTTGGACTAAGATTCTGGAACTCCAAGAGGCAGTGACCTGGCAAAGCATTGTTTAGGGTGTTGCTAGGTGACAAAGCCCTCTCAGATGAGTTGCTGAAACACAGAGGTTTCTTGGTGGTAGGCTCCAGTGTTTGGGTGACCAGTTTGGAGAGATTTAGTTGACCTTAGGTCAAAGTTCTAGTCATTGACAAAAAGAAGCAGCCAGTGGAAGATGGGAGGAGGAGGGAAGAAGGTGGTGTGGCCTGCTGGCCATGCCCAGGCCCTCCACATACAGGACCTCTACTACTAACCCTAACTGCCTACCACTACTAACCCTAAACCTAACCCTAACCCTAACCCTAACCCTAACCCTTAACGTAAACCTAACCTAACACTAACCCTATACCTAACTCTAACCCTAACCCAAACCCTAACCCTACACCTAAACCTAACCCTGACCCAAACATTAACCCTAAACCTAACCCTAACCCAAACCCAAACCCTAACCCTAAACCTAACACTAACACAAACATTAACCCTAAACCTAACCCTAACCCAAACCCTAACCCTAAACCTAACGCTAACCCAAACCCTCACCCTAACCATAACCCTAACCCTAACCCAAACCTTAACCCTAAAGCTAACCCTAAACCTAACCCTAACCCAAACCATAACCTTAATCCTAAATGTAACCCTAACCCTAACTCTAACCCTAACCCTAACCGTAACACTAACCCTAACCCTAACTCTAATTCAACCCCACACCCTAACACTATACCTAACCCTAAACCAAACCCAAACCATAACACAAACCTAACACAGAACTTTACACTAACCCTAACCCTAAAACAAACCCAAACCGTAACGCTAAACCTAAGCCTAACAATAACCCAAACCCTAACCCTAACCCTAACCCTAACCCTAACCCAAACCCAAACACTAACCCTAACCCTAATCCTAAACCAAACCCAAACCCTAAACCTAAACCTAACCCTAACCCAAACCTTAGCCATAACCAGAATCCAAACTATAACACTATTCCTAAAACTAACCCTAACCCTAAACCTAACCCTAACCCAAACGCACACCCTAACCCTAACCCAAACACTAACCCTAACCCTAACCCTAACTCTAAACTAAACCCAAATCCTAACCCTAACCCTAACCCTAACCCATACCCTAACCGTAACCCTAACCCTAACCCTAACCCTAACCCTAACGCAAACACTCACCCTAACCCTAAACCTAACCCTAACCCTAACCCAAACAATAACCCTAAACCTAACCCTAACCCAAACCCTAACCCTAAACCTAACCCTAACCAAAACCCTAACCCTATCCCAAACCCAAACACGAACCCTAAGCCTAATCCTTACCCTAAACCTAACCCTAACCCTAACGGAACCCATAAACATAACCCTAACCCTAAACACAACCCTAACCCAAACCTTAACCCTAAACCTGACCCTAACCCTAACCCTAAAACCGAACACTAAACCTGAACATAAACCTAACCCAAACCCTAACCCTAACACTAACCCTAACCCTAACTTTAATCCAAACCCAAACACTAACCCTATACCTAACCCTAAACCAAACCCAAACCCTAACACTGAACTTAACACTAACCCTAACCCTAACGCAAACCCAAACCCTAACAATAACCCTATCCTTAACAATAACCCTAACCCTAACACTAACCCTAACCCAAACCGTAACCCTAACCCTAACCCTAACCCAAACCCAATCCCTAACCCTAACCCTAATCCTAACCCAAACCCAAACCCTAACACTAAACCTAACCCTAACCCAAACCCTAACAATAACCACAATCCAAACCATAACACTATCCATAAACCTAACCCTAACCCTAAACCTAACCCTAACCCTAACCCAAACCCTAACCCTAAACCTAACGCTAACCCAAACCCTCACCCTAACCATAACCCTAACCCTAACCCAAACCTTAACCCTAAAGCTAACCCTAAACCTAACCCTAACCCAAACCCTAACCCTAAACCTAACCCTAAAACAAACCCTAAACCTAACCCAAACCCAAACCTTACACCCTAACCCTAACCCTAACCCAAACTCTAACTGTAACCCTAACCTTAACCCTAACCCTAAACCTAAACCTAACAGTAACCCAAACCCTAACCCTAACCCTAACCCTAACCCTAACACAAAACCTAACCCTAAACCTAACCCTAACACAAACCCTAACCCTGACCCTAACCCAAATCCAAACACTAAACCTAACCCTAAACCTAACCCTAACCCAAACCCTAACCGTAAAACTAACCCTAACCCTATCCCTAACCCTACCATAACCAAACCCTAACCCTAACACTAACCCTAATCCAAACCCTAACCCTAAACCTAACCCAAAATCTAACCCTTACCAAACCAAAACCTAACCCTTACACTAACACTAACCCCAACCCTAATCCTAAACCAAACCCAAACACTAACCCTAATTCTCACCCTAACCCTAACCCAAACCCTAACTCTAACCCTAACCCTAACACTAAGCCTAACCAAAACCAAACACTAATCATAACCATAAACCTAACCCTAAACCAATCCAAACCCAAACCCTAACCTTAATCCTAACGCTAACCCTAAGCCTAAACAAAACCCTAACCCTAACCCTAACCCAAACCCTAAGCCAAACACAAAACCTAACCCTAACCCTAACCCTAACCCAAACCCATAACCTAATCCTAACACTAAACCTATCCCTAATGCTAATCTGCACCCTAACCCAAACCGAAATCCGAACCATAACCCTAAACCGAACCCTAACCCTAACCCAAACCATAACCCTAATCCTAATCCTAACCCTAACCCAAACCCTAACCCTAACCCTAATCCTAACCCTAACCCTAACCCGAACCCTAACCCAAACACTAACCCTAACCCTAACCCTAACCGTAGCCTAACACTAGCCCTATATCTAAACCTAACCCTAACCCAAACATTAACCCTAAACCTAAACCTAACCCAAACCCTAAGCCTAAACCTAAACCTAACCCAAACCCTAACCCTAACCCTAACCCTAACCCTAACCCTATGTCTAACCTAACCCGAATCCTAACCCTAACCCAGCCCATAAACCTAAACCTATCCCTAACCACCACCCTAACCCAAACCTTAACCGAACCCTAACACTAAACCTAACTGTAAACCTAACCATAACCCTAACCCTAACCCTAAACCCTAACACAAACCCTGAACCTAAACCTAACCCAAACCCTAACCCTAACAATAACCCTAAACCTAACCATAATCCAAGCCCACACCCTTACCCTAACCCTAACCCTAAACCAAACCCAAACCCTAACACTAAACTTAACACTAACCCTAATCCTAACCAAAACCCAAACCCTAACCCTAACCCTAACCCTAACACAAACCCTAACCCTAACCCTAACCCAAACCCTAACACTAACCCTAACCCTAACCCAAACCCTAAACTTAACCCTAACCCTAACGCAACCCCAAACACTAAACCTAACCCTAACCCTAACACAAACCCTAACCCTAACCATAACCCTAACCCAAACCCAAACCCTTACCCTAACCCTAACCCTAACCCAAATCCTAACCCTAACCCTAACCCAAACCCTAACCCTATCGCAAACCCTAACCCAAAACCTAAGCCTAACCCAAATTCTAAACCTAAACCCAACCCTATCTCTAAACCAAACCGAAACCGAAACCCTAACTGTATCCCTAACCTAAACCCTAAACCTAACCCTAACACTAACCCTAATGCTAAACCTAACCCTCACCCTAACCTAAACGCAAACCCTAACCCTAAACCTAACCCTAACCCAAACCCTAACCCTAACCCTAACTCTAAACCAAACCCTAACCCTAACACGAATCCTAACACAAACCATAACCCTAACCCTAATCGTAACCCTAACCCTAACCCGAACCCTAAGCCAAACACTAACCCTAACCCTAACCCTCACCCTAACCCTAACCCTAATTCTAACCCTAACCCTAACCATAAACCATACCCTAATCCCAGGATAGCCTTGAACGGATAATCCTCCTGCCTCACCCCCAATACTTGAGTTGTACTTTTTAAGAGCGAAGATTGGATTCAGCAACAATGAAAAAGGAAAATATTTTCCCTCATAGAGAACGATGCCCAAAGTAGTTTTCTGATTCAAATGTAGCTTATAGTACTGAAGAATCCAATATCAATAATATGGTAATTTCTAGAAAGAATGAGGTTGGTTATTTAGGTAACCACGTGCAATCCTGGCAAGAGCTGCAGGACTGGGAAGCAACCTTGGCATGACTTGACCATGGGAGGAGCACCTGCTCTGAAGCTCTGATAGACAGGCAGAGCTTTGCAAGTGAGTGGTGAGTACTATTCGTCAGTCTCCTGTCACTGGTGTCTGACGTGGGCAGGAGTGCTGAGGTCACAGAATCTTGGACTAAGATTCTGGAACTCCAAGAGGCAGTGACCTGGCAAAGCATTGTTTAGGGTGTTGCTAGGTGACAAAGCCCTCTCCGATGAGTTGCTGAAACACAGATGTTTCTTGGTGGTAGGCTCTAGTGTTTGGGTGACCAGTTTAGAGAGATTTAGTTGACTTTAGGTGAAAGTTCTAGTGATTGAATAAAGACGCAGCCAGGAGAAGATGGGTGGAGGAGGGGAGAAGGTGGTGTGGCCTGCTGGCCCTGCCCAGGCCCTGCACATACAGGACCTCTACTACAACGCCTACCTCTACTAAAGCTAACCCTAACCCTAACCCTAACACTAAACCTAACCCTAAACCTAACACTAACCCTATACTTAACCCTAACCCTAACCCAAATATTAAACCTAAACCTAACCCTAACCCAAAACCTAAGCCTAAACCTAACCCTACCCCAAACCCTAACGCTAACCCTAACCCTAACCCAAACCCTAACCCTAACCCTAAAACTAACCCTAACCCTAACCCAAACATTAACCCTAAACCTAACCCTAACCCAAACCCTAACCCCAAACCTAACACTAACCCAAACCTTAACCCTATACCTAACCCTAAACCTAACCCAAACATAAACCCTAAACCTAACCCTAACCCAAACCCTAACCCTAAACCTAACGCTAACCCAAACCCTAACCCTAAACGTAACCCTAAACCAAACCCTAACCCTGACCCTAAAAATAACCCTAACCCAAACATTAACCCTAAACCTTACCCTAACCCAAACCGTAAACCTAAAACTAAGCCTAACACAAGCCCTAACCCAAACCCTAACCCTAACCCTAACCCAAACCCTAACCCTAAACCTAACCCTAACCCAAACCCTAAGCCTAACCCTAAAAATAACCCTAACCCAAACATTAACCCTAAACCTAACACTAACCCAAACCCTAAACCTAAACCTAAGCCTAACACAACCCCTAACCCTAACCCTAACCCTAACCCAAACCCAAACCCAAACCATTACCCTAACCCTATACCTAACCCTAACCCAAACTCTAACCGTAACCGTAACCCTAACCCTAATCCTAACCCTAAACCTAAACCTAACCCTAACCCAAACCCAAAGCCTAATCCTAACCCTAACTCAAACCCAAACCATAACCATAACCAGAACCCAAACCATAACTCTATCCCTAAATCTAACCAAAACCCAAAACCTAACCCTAACCCAAACGCACACCCTAACCCTAACCCTAACCCGAACCCTAACCCTCACCCTAACCCTAATCGTAACCCTAACCCTAACCCTAACCAAACCCTAACACTAAACATAACACTAACCATAAACCTAACCCAAACCCAAGCCCTGACCTAAACCTAACCCTAAAAATAACCCAAACCCTAACGCTAACCCTAACCCTAACCCAAACCCTAACCCTAACCCTAACCCTAACGCAAAGCCAAACGCTAACCCTAACCCTAACCCTAACCCTAACACAAACCCTAACCCAAACCCTAACCCTAACCCTAACCCAAAACATAACCCTAATCCTAACCCTAACCCTAAACCAAATCCTAAACCTAACCTTAACCCTAACCCAAACCCAAACCCTAACCCTAACCCTAACCCAAACCATAACCCTAATCCTAACCCTAACCCTAACCCAACCCCTAACCCTAACCCTAACCCTAAGCCTAACACAAACCCTAACCCTAACCCTAAACCAAACCCAAACGCTAACACTAAACTTAACAGTAACCCCAATTCTAACCCAAACCCAATCCCCAACCCTAACCCTAACATTAACAATAACCCAAACCCTAACCCTAACCGTAACCCTAACCCTAACCCTAACCCAAACCCAAACCCAAATCCTACCCGTAACCCTCACCCAAACCATAACCCTAATCCTAACCCTAACCCTAACCTGAACCCAAACCCTAACCCTAACACAAACCCTAACCCTAACCCAAACCCTAACACTAAACCTAACCCTAACCCAAACCAAAACCCTAACCCTAACCCTAACCCTAACCCAAATCCTAACCCTAACCTTAAACTAAACTTAACCCTAACCAAAACGCTAACCCTAACCCAAACCCTAACCCTAACCCTAATCCTAACCCTAACCCTAACCCAAACCCTAAACCTATCGCAAACCCTAACCCTAAACCTAAGCCTAACCCAAATCCTAAACCTAACCCGAACCCTAACCCTAACCCTAAACCAAACCCAAACCGAAACCCTAACCCAAACCCTAACCTAAACCCTAACCCTAACCCTAACAGTAACCCTAAAACAAACCCAAACCCTAATCCTAACACTAACCCTAACCCTCAACCTAACCCTCACCCTAACCCTAACCCAAACCCTAACCATAAGAGAACCCAAACCATAACTCTATCCCTAAACCTAACACTAACCGTAAACCTAACCCTAAACCAAACGCACATCATAACCCTAAACCTAATCCTAACCCTAACCCAAACCCTAAATCTAACCTTAACCTAAACTTAACCCTAACCCAAACGCTAATCCTAACCCTAATCCAAACCATAAACCTAATCCTAACCCTAACCCTAACCCGAACCCTAACCCAAACACTAACCCTAACCCTAACCCTAACCGTAACCTAACACTAACCCTATACCTAAACCTAACCCTAAACCAAAAATTAACCCTAAACCTAACCGTAACCAAAACCCTAAACCGAAACCTAACCCGAACCCAAACCCTAACCCTAACCCTAACCCTAACCCTAAACCAAACATTAACCCTAAACCTAACCCGAACCCAAAACCTACCTAAACCTAACCTTAACCCAAACCCTAACCCTAATCCTAACCCTAATCCAAATCCTAAATCTAACCTTAACCTAAACTTAACCCTAACCCAAACGCTAATCCTAACCCTAATCCACACCATAACCCTAATTCTAAATCTAACCCTAACCCTAACCCAAACCCAAACCCTAACCTAACCCTAACAATAACCCAAACCCTAACCCTAACTCAAAATCAAACCCTAACCTTAACCCTCACCCAAACCATAACCCTAATCCAAACCCTAACTCTAACCCAAACCCTAACCCTAACCCTAACCTAAACCCTAACCCTAACCCTAACACTAACCCTAAGCCAAACCCAAACCCTAATCCTAACACTAACCCTAACCCTCACCCTAACCCAAACGTAAACCCTAACCCTAACCATAACTCTAACCTAAACTCTAACGCTAACCCTAACCCTAACCCAAACCCTAACCCTAACCCTAATTCTAACCCTAACCCTAACCCAAACCATAACCCTAACCCTAATCGTAACCCTAACCCTAACCCTAACCCTAACCCAAACACTAACCCTAAACCTAAACCTAACCCTAATTCTAACCCTAACCGTAACCATAAAACATAACCTAATCCCAGGGTACCCTTGAACTGATAATCCTCCTGCCTCACCCCAAATAGTTCAGTTGTACTTTTTTAAGAGCAAAAATTGGATTCAGCAACAATGAAAAAGGAAAATATTTTGCCTCATAGAGAACGATGCCCAAAGTAATTTTCTGATTCAAATGTAGCTTATAGTACTGAAGAATCCAATATCAACAATACGGTAATTTCTAGAAAGAATGAGGTTGGTTATTTAGGTAACCACGTGCAATCCTGGCAAGAGCTGCAGGACTGGGAAGAAACCTTGTCATGACTTGACCAAGGGAGGAGCACCTGCTCTGAAGCTGTGATAGACAGGCAGAGCTTTGCAAGTGAGTGCTGAGTACTATTGATCAGTCTGCTGTCATTGGTGTCTGATGTGGGCAGGAGTGCTGAGGTCACAGAATCTTGGACTAAGATTCTGGAACTCCAAGAGGCAGACACCTGGCAAAGCATTGTTTAGGGTGTTGCTAGGTGACAAAGCCCTCTCAGATGAGTTGCTGAAACACAGAGGTTTCTTGGTGGTAGGCTCCAGTGTTTGGGTGACCAGTTTGGAGAGATTTAGTTGACCTTAGGTCAAAGTTCTAGTCATTGACAAAAAGAAGCAGCCAGTGGAAGATGGGAGGAGGAGGGGAGAAGGTGGTGTGGCCTGCTGGCCATGCCCAGGCCCTCCACATACAGGACCTCTACTACTAACCCTAATTGCCTACCTCTACTAACCCTAAACCTAACCCTAACCCTAACCCTTACCGTAAACCTAACCTAACACTAACCCTATACCTAACTCTAACCCTAACCCAAACCCTAACCCTAAACCTAACCCTAACCCTGACCCAAACATTAATCCTAAACCTAACCCTAACCCAAACCCAAACCCTAACCCTAAACCTAACCCTAACACAAACATTAACCCTAAACCTAACCCTAACCCAAACCCTAAACCTAAACCTAACGCTAACCCAAACCCAAACCCTAACCCTAAACCTAACCCTAACACAAACCTTAACCCTAAAGCTAACCCTAAACCTAACCCTAACCCAAACCCTAAACCTAAACCTAACCCTAACACAAACCCTAACCCTAAACCAAAGCCAAACCTTACACCCTAACCCTAACCCTAACCCAAACTCTAACTGTAACCCTAACCTTAACCCTAACCCTAAACCTAAACCTAACAATAACCCAAACCCAAACCCTAACCCTAACCCTAACCCTAACACAAAACCTAACCCTAAACCTAACCTTAACACAAACCCTAACCCTGACCCTAACCCAAATCCAAACACTAAACCTAACCCTAAACCTAACCCTAACCCAAATCCTAACCGTAAAACTAACCCTAACCCTATCCCTAACCCTACCATAATCAAACCCTAACCCTAACACTAACACTAATCCAAACCCTAACCCTAAACCTAACCCAAAATCTAACCCTTACCAAACCAAAACCTAACCCTTACACTAGCCCTAACCCCAACCCTAATCCTAAACCAAACCCAAACACTAACCCTAATTCTCACCCTAACCCTAACCCAAATCCTAACTCTAACCCTAACCCTAACACTAAGCCTAACCAAAACCAAACACTAATCCTAACCATAACCCTAACCCTAAACCAATCCAAACCCAAACCCTAACCTTAATCCTAACGCTAACTATAAGCCTAAACAAAACCCTAACCCTAACCCTAACCCAAACCCTAAGCCAAACACAAAACCTAACCCTAACCCAAACCCATAACCTAATCCTAACACTAAACCTAACCCTAACGCACATCTGCACCCTAACCCAAACCGAAATCCTAACCATAACCCTAAACCGAACCCTAACACTAACCCAAACCCTAACCCTAACCTAACACTAACCTTATACCTAAACCTAACCCTAAATCAAAAATTAACCCTAAACCTAACCGTAACCAAAACCCTAAATCGAAACCTAACCGGAACCCAAACCCTAACCCTAACCCTAAGCCTAACCCTAAACCAAACATTAACCCTAAACCTAACCCGAACCCAAAACCTACCTAAACCTAACCTTAACCCAAACCCTAACCCTAATCCTAACCCTAACACAAACCCTAAACCTAACCCTAACCCATACCCAAACACTAACCACAACACTAACCCTAACCCTAACCCTAATCATAACTCTAACCGTAACCGTAACCCTAACCCTAACCCTAACCATAACCCTAACCCAAATATTAACCCTAAACCTAAGCCTAACCCAAACCCTAACCCTAAACCTAACCCTAAACCATCCCTATACTTAAACCTAACCCCAACACAAACCCTAACCCTAACCCTAACCCAAAGCCAAACCCTAATCCTAACCCTAACCCAAACCCTAACCGTAACCCTAACCTTAACCCTAACCCTAACTCTAACCCAAACATTAAACCTAAACCTAACCGTAACCCAAACCCTAACCTAAACCTAACCCTAACCCAAACCCTAACCCTAAACCTAACCCTAACCCTAACCCTAACTTAACACTAACCCTAACCCTAACCCTAATCCTAACCCTAACCATAACCCAAACCATAACCCTAATCCTAATCGTATCCCTAACCCTAACACTAAACCTAACCCAAACCCAAACCCAAATCCTAACACTAACCGTAACCCTAACCCTAACATTCAACCTAACCCAAACGGAAACCCTAAACCTAACCCTAACCCTAACTCAAACCCTAACCCTAACCCTAACTCTAATCCAAACCCTAAACCTAACCCTAATCCTAATCCTAATCGTAACCCTAAAACTAAACCTAACCCTAACCCAAACACTAACTCTAACCCTAACCCTAAACCTAACCCTAACCCTAATTCTAATCCTAACCCTAACCCTAACCATAACCATAACCCATACCCTAATCCCAGGGTAGCCTTGAACTGATAATCCTCCTGCCTCACCCCCAAGAATTGAGTTGTACTTTTTTAAGAGCAAAGATTGGATTCAGCAACAATGAAAAAGGAAAATATTTTCCCTCATAGAAAACGATGTCCAAAGTAGTTTTCTGAATCAAATGTAGCTTATAGTACTTAAGAATCCAATATCAATAATATGGTAATTTCTAGAAAGAATGAGGTAGGTTATTTATGTAACCATGTGCAATCCTTTCAAGAGCTGGAGGACTGGGAAGCAACCTTGGCATGACTTGACCAGGGAAGGAGCACCTGCTCTGAAGCAATGATAGACAGGCAGAGCTCTGCAAGTGAGTGCTGAGTGCTATTAGTCAGTCTCCTGTCATTGGTGTCTGATGTGGGCAGGAGTGCTGAGGTCACAGAATCTTGGACTAAGATTCTGGAACTCCAAGAAGCAGTGACCAGGGAAACATTGTTTAGGGTGTTGCTAGGTGACAAGGCAAACATTGTTTAGGGTGTTGCTAGGTGACAAAGCCCTCTCAGATGAGTTGCTGAAACACAGAGGTTTCTTGGTGGTAGGCTCTAGTGTTTGGGTGACCAGTTTGGAGAGATTTAGTTGACTTTAGGTCAAAGATCTAGTGATTGACAAAAAGAAGCAGCAAGAAGAAGATGGGAGGAGGAGGGGAGAAGGTGGTGTGGCCTGCTGGCCATGCCCAGGCCCTCCACATACAGGACCTCTACTACTAACCCTAATTGCCTACCTCTACTAATCCTAACGCTAACCCTAAGCGTAACCCTAAACCTAATCCTAAACCTAACCTAACACTAACCCTAAACCTAAACCTAACCATAACCCAAACGTTAACCCTAAACCTAACACTAACCCTAGCCCAAACCCTAGCCCTAAACCTAACACTAACACAAACCCTAACCCTAACCCTAACCCAAACCCAAACCCTAACACTAACCCTAACCCTTAACCAAACCCTAACTCTAAAGCTAACACAAACATTAACCCTGAACCTAACCCTAACCCAAACCCTATCCCTAAACCTAACCCTAGCCCAAACTCTAACCCTAAACCTAACACTAACACAAACCCTAACCCTAACCCAAACCAAAACCCTAACCCTAACCCTAACCCTATCCCAAACTCTAACCGTAACCCTAACCCTAACCCTAACCCTAACCCTAAACCTAACACTAACCCAAACCCTAATCCTAACCCTAACCCTAAACCTAAGCCTAACAATAATCCAAACCCTAACCCTAATCCTAACCGTAACCCAAATCCTAACCCTAACCCTAAATCTAACCCTAGCCCAAACTCTAACCCTAAACCTAACCCTAACACAAAGTCTAACCCTAAACCTAACCCTAACCCAAACCCAAATCCTAACCCTAACCCTAACCCTAATCCTAACCCATACCCTAACCGTAACCGTAACCGTAACCCTAACCTAACCCTAACCCAAACACTAACCCTAACCCTAACCCTAACCCTAAACCTAACACTAACCCAAACCCTAACCCTAACCCTAACCCTAAACCTAAGCCTAACAATAATCCAAACCCTAAACCTAATCCTAACTGTTACCCAAACCCTAACCCTAACCCTAAATCTAACCCTAACCCAAACCCTAACCCTAAAGCTAACCCAAACATTAACCCTAAACCTAACCCTAACCCAAACCCTAACCCTAAAACTAACCCTAGCCCAAACCCTAACCCTAAACCTAACCCTAACACAAACCCTAACCCTATCCCAAACACAAACACTAACCCTAAGCCTAATCCTAACCCTAACCCTAACCCTAACCCTAACGGAACCCATAAACATAACCCTATCCCTAAACACAAACCTAACCCAAACCTTAACCCTAAACCTGACCCTAACCCTAACCCTAAAACTGAACACTAAACCTGAACATAAACCTAAACCAAACCCTAACCCTAACACTAACCCTAACCCTAACTCTAATCCAAACCCAAACACTAACCCTATACCTAACCCTAAACCAAACCCAAACCCTAACACTGAACTTAACACTCACCCTAATCCTAACACAAACCCAAACTCTAACCCTAACCCTATCCTTAACAATAACCCAAACCCTAACACTAAATCTAACCCAAACCCTAACCCTGACCCTAACCCTAAACCAAACACAAACCCTAACACTAAACCTAACCCTAACCCTAACACTCACCCTAACCCAAACGGAAACCCTAAACCTAACCCTAACCCTAACTCAAACCCTAACCCTAACCCTAACTCTAATCCAAACCCTAAACCTAACCCTAATCCTAATCCTAATCGTAACCCTAAAACTAAACCTAACCCTAACCCAAACACTAACTCTAACCCTAACCCTAAACCTAACCCTAACCCTAATTCTAATCCTAACCCTAACCCTAACCATAACCATAACCCATACCCTAATCCCAGGGTAGCCTTGAACTGATAATCCTCCTGCCTCACCCCAAGAATTGAGTTGTACTTTTTTAAGAGCAAAGATTGGATTCAGCAACAATGAAAAAGGACCTCTACTACTAACCCTAATTGCCTACCTCTACTAACCCTAACGCTAACCCTAACCCTAACCCTAATCCTAAACCTAACCTAACAGTAACCCTATACTTAACTCTAACCCTAACCCAAACGCTAACCCTAACCCTAACCCTAACCCTAACCTAATCCTAAACCTAACCTTAACCCAAATCCTAAACTTATCGAAAACCCTCACCCTAAACCTAACCTAAACCCTAACCCTAACCCTAACCCTAACCCTAACACTAACCCTAACCCAAACCCAAACCCTAATCCTAACACTAAACCTAACCCTAACCCTAACACTCACCCTAACCCAAAGAGAAACCCTAAACCTAACCCTAAACCTAACTCACACCCTAACCCTAACCCTAACCCTAATCCTAACCCTAACCCTAACCCAAACCATAACCAAATCCTAATCGTATCCCTAACCCTAAACCTAACCCTAACCCAAACACTAACCCTAACCCTAACCCTAAACCTAACCCTAACCCTAATTCAACCCTAAACCTAACCATAACCATAACCATAAACCATACCCTAATCCGAGGGTAGCCTAGAACTGATAATCCTCCTGCCTCACCCCCAAGAGTTGAGTTGTACTTTTTTAAGAGCAAAGATTGGGTTCAGCAACAATGAAAAAGGAAAATATTTTCCCTCATAGAAAACGATGTCCAAAGTAGTTTTCTGATTCAAATGTAGCTTATAGTAATTAAGAATCCAATATCAATAATATGGTAATTTCTAGAAAGAATGAGGTTGGTTATTTATGTAACCACGTGCAATCCTGGCAAGAGCTGCAGGACTGGGAAGCAACCGTGGCATGACTTGACCAGGGGAGGCGCACCTGCTCGGAAGCTATGATAGACAGGCAGAGCTCTGCAAGTGAGTGCTGAGTGCTACTGGTAAGTCTCCTGTCATTGGTGTCTGATGTGGGCAGGAGTGCTGAGGTCACAGAATCTTGGACTAAGATTCTGGAACTCCAAGAGGCAGTGACCAGGCAAACATTGTTTAGGGTGTTGCTAGGTGACAAAGCCCTCTCAGATGAGTTGCTGAAACACAGAGGTTTCTTGGTGGTATTCTCTTGTGTTTGGGTGACCAGTTTGTAGAGATTTAGTTGACTTTAGGTCAAAAATCTAGTGTTTGACAAAAAGAAGCAGCCAGGAGAAGTGGGAGGAGGAAGGGAGAAGGTGGTGTGGCCTGCTGGCCATGCCCAGGCCCTCCACATACAGGACCTTTACTACTAACCCTAATTGCCTACCTCTACTAACCCTAACGCTAACCCTATACCCTAACCCTAACCCTAATCCTAAACCTAACCTAACACTAACCCTATACCTAACCCTAAGCCTAACGCAAACATTAAACCTAAACCTAACCCTAACCCTAACCCTAAGACTAAACCTAACCATAACCCAAACATTAACCCTAAACCTAACACTAACCCTAGCCCAAACCCTAACCATAAACGTAGCCCTAACACAAACCCTAACCCTAACCCTAACCCAAAACCAAAGCCTAACCCTAACCCTAACCCTAACCCTAACTCAAATATTAACACTAAACCTAACCCTAACCTAAACACTAACCCTAAACCTAACACTAACCCAAACCCTAACCATAACCATAATCCTAAACCTAACCCAAACCCTAACCCTAAAGCTAACCCAAACAATTACCCTAAACCTAACCCTAAAGCTAACCCAAACCCTAACCCTAAACCTAACCCTAGCCCAAACCCTAACCCTAAACCTAACCCTAACACAAACCCTAACCCTATCCCAAACACAAACACTAACCCTAAGCCTAATCCTAACCCTAACCCTAACCCTAACCCTAACGGAACCCATAAACATAACCCTATCCCTAAACACAAACCTAACCCAAACCTTAACCCTAAACCTGACCCTAACCCTAACCCTAAAACTGAACACTAAACCTGAACATAAACCTAAACCAAACCCTAACCCTAACGCTAACCCTAACCCTAACTCTAATCCAAACCCAAACACTAACCCTATACCTAACCCTAAACCAAACCCAAACCCTAACACTGAACTTAACACTAACCCTAATCCTAACACAAACCCAAACCCTAACCCTAACCCTATCCTTAACAATAACCCAAACCCTAACACTTAATCTAACCCAAACCCTAACCCTGACCCTAACCCTAAACCAAACACAAACCCTAACCCTAACCCTAACCCTAATCCTAACCCAAAACCAAACCCTAAACCTAACCCTAACCCTAAACCAAACCCTAACCATAACAAGAATCCAAACCATAACACTATCCCTAAACCTAACCCTAACCATAAACCTAAACCTAAATCAAATGCACACCCTAACCCTAACCCTAACCCTAACCCTAACCCAAACCCTGACAATAACCCCAACCCTAACCTAAACCCTAACCCTAACCCTAACCCAAACCCTAACTCTAACCCTAACCCTAAACCAAACCCAAAACCAAACCTAACCCTAACCCTAACAGTAATCCAAACCCTAACCCTAACCCTAACTCAAACCCTAACCCTAACCCTAACGAATACCCCAACCCAAACCCAAAACCTAACCCTAACCCTAACCCAAACCATGACCCTAATCGTAACACTAACCCTAACCCAAACCCTGAACGTAAACCTAACCCTAACCCTAACACAAATCCTAACCCTAACCCTAACCCTAACCCTAACCCTAACCCTAACCCAAACCCAAACCCTAATCCTAACCCTAACCCTAACCCTAACAATAACATTCACCCTAACCCAAACGGAAACCCTAAACCTAACCCTAATCCTAACTCAAACTCTAACCCTAACCCTAACCCTAATTCTAACCCTAACCCTAACCCAAACTCTAACCGCAACCGTAACCCTAACCCTAAACCTAACACTAACCCAAACCCTAACCCTAACCCTAACCCTAACCCTAACCCTAAACCTAAGCCTAACAATAAACCAAAACCTAACCCTAAACCTAACCGTAACCCAAACACTAACGTTAAACCTAACACTAACCCAAAGCCTAACCCTAAACGTAACCCTGACCCAAACCCTAACCCTATCCCAAACTCAATCACTAATCCTAACCCTAACCCTAACCCTAACACTAACCGAACCCATAAACCTAACCCTATCCCTAAACACAACCCTAACCCAAACCTTAACCCTAAACCTGAACCTAATATAACCCTAACCCTAACCCTAACCCTAAACCCGAACACTAAACCTTTACATAAACCTAACCCTAACCCTAACCCTAACACTAACCCGAACCCTAACTCTAATCCAAGCAGACACCCTAACCCTATACATAACCATAAACCAAACCCAAAGCCTAACACTGAAATTAACACTAACCCTAACCCTAACCCAAACCCAAACCGTAACCCTAAACCTAAGCCTAACAATAACCCAATACCTAACCCTAACCCTAACCGAAATCCTAACCCTAACCCTAACCCTAACACAAACCCAAACACTAAACCTAACCCTAATACTAACCCAAACCCAAACCCTAAGCCTAATCCTAACCCTAACCCAAACCATAACCATAACCAGAATCCAAACTATAACACTATCCCTAAACCTAACCCTAACCCTAAACCTAACCCTAACCCAAACGCGCACCCTAACCTAACCCTAACCCTAACCCTAATTCTCAACCTAACCCTAACCATAACCCTAACCCAAACTCTAACCTCAAACGTAACAATAACCCAAACCCTAACCCTAAACCTAACACTAACCCAAACCCTAACCCTAACCCTAACCCTAACCCTAAACCTAAGCCTAACAATAAACCAAACCCTAAGCCTAAACCTAACCGTAACCCAAACACTAACGCTAAACCTAACCCTAACCCAAAGCCTAACCCTAAACCTAACCCTGACCCAAACCAAAACCCTATCCCAAACCCAATCACTAACCCTAAGACTAATCCTAACCCAAACCCAAAACCTAAGCCTAATCCTAACCCTAACCCAAACCCTAATCATAACCAGAATCCAAACTATAACACTATCCCTAAACCTAACCCTAACCCTAAACCTAATCCTAACCCAAACGCACACCCTAACCCTAACCCTAACCCTAACCCTAACACAAACCCTAACCCTAACCCTAGCCCAAACCCTAAAACTAACCCAAACCCTAACCCAAACCCTAACTCTAACCCTAACCCTAACCCAAACCCAAACCCTAACCCTAACCCTACCCCTAACCCTAACACTCATCCTAACCCAAACGGAAACCCTAAACCTAACCCTAACCCTAACTCACACCATAACCCTAACCCAAACCCTAACCCTAACCCTAATCCTAACCCTAACCCTAACCCAAACCATAACCCAAATCCTAATCGTATCCCTAACCCTAAACCTAACCCTAACCCAAACGCACACCCGAACCCTAACCCTAACCCTAACCCTAAACCTAACACAAACCCTAACCCTAACCCTAACCCTAACCCTAACCCAAACCCTAACACTAACTAAAACCCTAACCCAAACCCTAACTCTAACCCTAACCCTAACCCAAACCCAAACCCTAACCCTAACCCTAACACTCACCCAAA
This sequence comes from Eospalax fontanierii, assembly GCA_035773235.1. NCBI lineage: Eukaryota > Metazoa > Chordata > Mammalia > Rodentia > Spalacidae > Eospalax > Eospalax fontanierii. The sequence continues at coordinate 6,577,336 of JAJHUQ010000032.1, read as the reverse complement.
CCCTAACCCTAACCCTAACCCTAACCCAAAACCAAACCCTAACCCTAACCCTAACCCAAACCCTAACACTAACTAAAACCCTAACCCAAACCCTAACTCTAACCCTAACCCTAACCCAAACCCAAACCCTAACCCTAACCCTAAGCCTAAACCAAACCCTAACCCTAACCCTAAACCTAACCCTAACCCAAAACCAAACCCTAACCCTAACCCTAACCCTAACCCTAATCCTAACGCAAACCAAACCCTAACACTAACCCTAACACTAAACCTAACCCTCATCCAAACCCAAAACCTCACCCTAAACCTAACCCTAACCATAATGAGAACACAAACCATAACTCTATCCCTAAACCTAACCCTAACCCTAAACCTAACCCTAACCCAAACGCACACCCTAACCCTAACATTAACCCTAACCCTAACCATAACCCAAACCCTAACCCTAACCTTAAACTAAACTTAACCCTAACCCAAACGCTAACCCTAACCAAAACCCTAATCCTAAACCTAACCTTAACCCAAATCCTAAACTTATCGCAAACCCTCACCCTAAACCTAATCTAAAACCTAACCCTAACCCTAACACTAACCCTAACCCAAACCCAAACCCTAATCCTAACACTAACACTAACCCTAACCCTAACCCTAACCCTAACACTCACCCTAACCCAAAAGGAAACCCTAAACCTAACCCTAACCCTAACTCACAACATAACCCTAACCCTAACCCTAACCCTAATCCTAACCCTAACCCTAACCCAAACCATAACCCTAATTCTAATCGTATCCCTAACCCTAAACCTAACCCTAACCCTAATTCTAACCCTAACCCTAACCCTAACCATAACCATAAACCATACCCTAATCCGAGGGTAGCCTTGAACTGATAATCCTCCTGCCTCACCCCCAAGAGTTGAGTTTTTTTTTTAAGAGCAAAGATTGGATTCAGCAACAATGAAAATGAAAATATTTTCCCTCATAGAAAACGATGTCCAAAGTAGTTTTCTGATTCAAATGTAGCTTATAGTACTTAAAAATCCAATATCAATAATATGGTAATTTCTAGAAAGAATGAGGTTGGTTATTTAGGTAACCACGTGCAATCCTGGCAAGAGCTGCAGGACTGGGAAGCAACCTTGGCATGACTTGACCAGGGGAGGAGCAACTGCTCTGAAGCTATGATAGACAGGCAGAGCTTTGCAAGTGAGTGCTGAGTGCTATAGGACAGTCTCCTGTCATTGGTGTCTGAGGTGGGCAGGAGTGCTGAGGTCACAGAATCTTGGACTAAGATTCTGGAACTCCAAGAGGCAGTGACGTGGCAAAGCATTGTTTAGGGTATTGCTAGGTGACAAAGCCCTCTCAGATGAGTTGCTGAAACACAGAGGTTTCATGGTGGTAGGCTCTTGTGTTTGGGTGACCAGTTTGGAGAGATTTAGTTGACTTTAGGTCAAAGTTCTAGTGTTTGACAAAAAGAAGCAGCCAGGAGAAAATGGGAGGAGGAGGGGAGAAGGTGGTGTGGCCTGCTGGCCCTGACTAGGTCCTCCACATACAGGACCTCTACTACAAAGTCTACCTCTACTAACCGAACCCTAACCCTAACCCTTACCCTAAACATAAACCTAAACCTAACCTAACACTAACCCTATACCTGACCCTAACCCTAACCCAAACATTAAACCTAAACCTAACCCTAACCCAAACCCTAAGCCTGATCCCAACCATAAACCAAACCCTAACCCTAAACCTAACCCTAACCCTAACCCAAACATTAACCCTAAACCTAAACCTAATCCTAGCCCAAACCCTAACCCTAAACCTAACCCTAACATAAACCCAAACCCTAACCCAGCCCTAAACCTAACCCAAACTCTAACTGTAACCCTAACCCTAACCCTAACACTAAACGTAACACTAAACCAAACCCAAACCCTATACCTAACCCTAACCATAACCCAAACATTAACCGTAAACCTAACCCTAACCAAACCCTAACCCTAACCCTAACCCTAAACCAAACCCTAACCATAACAAGAATCCAAACCATTACACTATCCCTAAACCTAACCCTAACCATAAACCTAAACCTAAATCAAATGCACACCCTAACCCTAACCCTAACCCTAACCCTAACCCAAACCCTGACAATAACCCCAACCCTAACCTAAACCCTAACCCAAACCCTAACTCTAACCCTAACCCTAAACCAAACCCAAACCCTAACCTAACCCTAACCCTAACAGTAACCCAAACCCTAACCCTAACCCTAACTCAAACCCTAACCCTAACCGTAACGAATACCCCAACCCAAACCCAAAACCAAACCGTAACCCTCACCCAAAACATGAATCTAATCGTAACACTAACCCTAACCCAAACACTGAACGTAAACCTAACCCTAACCCTAACACAAACCCTAATCCTAACCCTAACCCTAACCCTAACCCTAACCCAAACCCAAACCCTAATCCTAACCCTAACCCTAACCCTAACAATAACATTCACCCTAACCCAAACGGAAACCCTAAACCTAACCCTAATCCTAACTCAAACTCTAACCCTAACCCTAACCCTAATTCTAACCTTAACCCTAACCTAAACTCTAACCGCAACCGTAACCCTAACCCTAAACCTAACACTAACCCAAACCCTAACCCTAACCCTAACCCTAACCCTAAACCTAAGCCTAACAATAAACCAAAACCTAACCCTAAACCTAACCGTAACCCAAACACTAACGTTAAACCTAACACTAACCCAAAGCCTAACCCTAAACGTAACTCTGACCCAAACCCTAAACCTATCCCAAACTCAATCACTAACCCTAAGACTAATCCTAACCCTAACCCTAACCCTAACACTAACCGAACCCATAAACCTAACCCTATCCCTAAACACAACCCTAACCCAAACCTTAACCCTAAACCTGAACCTAACATAACCCTAACCCTAACCCTAAAACTAAACCCGAACACTAAACCTTTACATAAACCTAACCCTAACCCTAACCCTAACACTAACCCTAACCCTAACTCTAATCCAAACAGACACCCTAACCCTATACATAACCATAAACCAAACCCAAAGCCTAACACTGAAATTAACACTAACCCTAACCCTAACCCAAACCCAAACCGTAACCCTAAACCTAAGCCTAACAATAACCCAAAACCTAACCCTAACCCTAACCGAAATCCTAACCCTAACCCTAACCCTAACCCAAACCCAAACACTAAACCTAACCCTAATCCTAACCCAAACCCAAACCCTAAGCCTAATCCTAACCCTAACCCAAACCATAACCATAACCAGAATCCAAACTATATCACTATCCCTAAACCAAACCCTAACCCTAAACCCAACCCTAACCCACACGCGCACCCTAACCTAACCCTAAACCTAACCCTAATTCTAAACCTAACCCTAACCATAACCCTAACCCAAACTCTAACCTCAAACGTAACAATAACCCTAACCCTAACCCTAAACCTAACACTAACCCAAACCCTAACCCTAACCCTAATCCTAACCCTAAACCTAAGCCTAACAATAAACCAAACCCTAAGCCTAAACCTAACCGTAACCCAAACACTAACGCTAAACCTAACCCTAACCCAAAGCCTAACCCTAAACCTAACCCTGACCCAAACCAAAACCCTATCCCAAACCCAATCACTAACCCTAAGACTAATCCTAACCCAAACCCAAAACCTAAGCCTAATCCTAACCCTAACCCAAACCCTAATCATAACCAGAATCCAAACTATAACACTATCCCTAAACCTAACCCTAACCCTAAACCTAATCCTAACCCAAACGCACACCCTAACCCTAACCCTAACCCTAACCCTAACCCTAACACAAACCCTAACCCTAACCCTAACCCAAACCCTAAAACTAACCCAAACCCTAACCCAAACCCTAACTCTAACCCTAACCCTAACCCAAACCCAAACCCTAACCCTAACCCTACCCCTAACCCTAACACTCATCCTAACCCAAACGGAAACCCTAAACCTAACCCTAACCCTAACTCACACCATAACCCTAACCCAAACCCTAACCCTAACCCTAATCCTAACCCTAACCCTAACCCAAACCATAACCCTAATCCTAATCGTATCCCTAACCCTAAACCTAACCCTAACCCAAAAGCACACCCTAACCCTAACCCTAACCCTACCCCTAAACCTAACACAAACCCTAACCCTAACCCTAACCCTAACCCTAACCCTAACCCAAACCCTAACACTAACTAAAACCCTAACCCAAACCCTAACTCTAACCCTAACCCTAACCCAAACCCAAACCCTAACCCTAACCCTAACCCTAAACCAAACCCTAACCCTAACCCTAACCCTAACCCTAACCCAAAACCAAACCCTAACCCTAACCCTAACCCTAACCCTAATCCTAACGCAAACCAAACCCTAACACTAACCCTAACACTAAACCTAACCCTCATCCAAACCCAAAACCTAACCCTAAACCTAACCCTAACCATAACCAGAACACAAACCATAACTCTATCCCTAAACCTAACCCTAACCCTAAACCTAACCCTAACCCAAACGCACACCCTAACCCTAACATTAACCCTAACCCTAACCATAACCCAAACCCTAACCCTAACCTTAAACTAAACTTAACCCTAACCCAAACGCTAACCCTAACCAAAACCCTAATCCTAAACCTAACCTTAACCCAAATCCTAAACTTATCGCAAACCCTCACCCTAAACCTAATCTAAAACCTAACCCTAACCCTAACACTAACCCTAACCCAAACCCAAACCCTAATCCTAAAACTAACACTAACACTAACCCTAACCCTAACCCTAACCCTAACACTCACCCTAACCCAAAAGGAAACCCTAAACCTAACCCTAACCCTAACTCACAACATAACCCTAACCCTAACCCTAACCCTAATCCTAACCCTAACCCTAACCCAAACCATAACCCTAATCTTAATCGTATCCCTAACCCTAAACCTAACCCTAACCCAAACACTAACCCTAACCCTAACCCTAAACCTAACCCTAACCCTAATTCTAACCCTAACCCTAACCCTAACCATAACCATAAACCATACCCTAATCCGAGGGTAGCCTTGAACTGATAATCCTCCTGCCTCACCCCCAAGAGTTGAGTTTTTTTTTTAAGAGCAAAGATTGGATTCAGCAACAATGAAAATGAAAATATTTTCCCTCATAGAAAACGATGTCCAAAGTAGTTTTCTGATTCAAATGTAGCTTATAGTACTTAAAAATCCAATATCAATAATATGGTAATTTCTAGAAAGAATGAGGTTGGTTATTTAGGTAACCACGTGCAATCCTGGCAAGAGCTGCAGGACTGGGAAGCAACCTTGGCATGACTTGACCAGGGGAGGAGCAACTGCTCTGAAGCTATGATAGACAGGCATAGCTTTGCAAGTGAGTGCTGAGTGCTTTAGGACAGTCTCCTGTCATTGGTGTCTGATGTGGGCAGGAGTGCTGAGGTCACAGAATCTTGGACTAAGATTCTGGAACTCCAAGAGGCAGTGACGTGGCAAAGCATTGTTTAGGGTATTGCTAGGTGACAAAGCCCTCTCAGATGAGTTGCTGAAACACAGAGGTTTCATGGTGGTAGGCTCTTGTGTTTGGGTGACCAGTTTGGAGAGATTTAGTTGAATTTAGGTCAAAGTTCTAGTGTTTGACAAAAAGAAGCAGCCAGGAGAAAATGGGAGGAGGAGGGGAGAAGGTGGTGTGGCCTGCTGGCCCTGACTAGGTCCTCCACATACAGGACCTCTACTACAAAGTCTACCTCTACTAACCGAACCCTAACCCTAACCCTTACCCTAAACATAAACCTAAACCTAACCTAACACTAACCCTATAACTGACCCTAACCCTAACCCAAACATTAAACCTAAACCTAACCCTAACCCAAACCCTAAGCCTGATCCCAACCATAAACCAAACCCTAACCCTAAACCTAACCCTAACCCTAACCCAAACATTAACCCTAAACCCAACCCTAATCCTAGCCCAAACCCTAACCCTAAACCTAACCCTAACACAAACCCAAACCCTAACCCAGCCCTAAACCTAACCCAAACTCTAACTGTAACCCTAACCCTAACCCTAACACTAAACGAAACACTAAACCAAACCCAAACCCTATACCTAACCCTAACCATAAACCAAACATTAACCGTAAACCTAACCCTAACCAAACCCTAACCATAAACCTAAACCTAACCAAACCCTAACCATAACCATAACCCTAACCCTAACACAAACACTAACCCTAAAGCTAACCCAAACATTAACCCTAAACCTAACCCTAACCCAAACTCTAACACTAAACCTAACCCTAACCCAAACTCAAACCCTAACCCTAACCCTAATCGTAACCCAAACCCTAACCCTAACCCTAACCCCAATCCTTACCCAAACCCAAACCCTAACCCTAACCCTAAACCTAACTCTAACCCAAACCCAAACCCTAACCCTAACCCTAACCTTAACCCCAACCCAAACCCTAACCCTAAACCTAACCCAAACCATAACTCTATCCCTAAACCTAACCCTAACCCTAAACCTAACCCTAAACCAAACGCACACCCTAACCCTAACCCTAACCCAAATCCTATACCTAACCCTAACTCTAACCCAAACATTAACCCTAAATCTAACACTAACCCAAACCCAAACCCTAACCCTAACCATAACCCTAACCCATACTCTATCGGTAACCCTAACCCTAACACTAAACCTAACACTAAACCAAACCCTAAGCCTATACGTAACCCTAACCCTATCCCAAACATTAACTCTAAACCTAACCCTAATCCAAACCCTAACCCTAACCCTAAACCAAACCCTAACCCGAACCATAACCTAAACATTAACCCTAAACCTAACCCTAACCCTAACCCAAACCCTAACCCTAAACCTAACCCTAGCCCAAACCCTAACCCTAAACCTAACCCTAAAAAAACCCTAACCCTAACCCAAACCCAAACCCAATCCATAACCCTAAACCTAACCCTAACCCAAACTCTAACCGTAACCCTAACCCTAACCCTAACCCTAACCCTAACCCTAAACCTAACACTAACCCAAACCCTAACACTAACCCTAACCCTAACCCTAACCCAAACATTAAACCTAAAGCTAACCCTAAACCAAACCCTAACAATAAACCTAACCCTAACCCAGACCCTAACCCTAATCCTAGCCCTAACACAAACCCTAACCCTAACGCTAACCAAACCAAATCCTAACCCTTACACTAACCCTAACCCAACCCTAATCCTAAACCAAACTCAAACACTAACCCTAAATCTCACCCTAACCCTAATCGAAAACCTAACACTAACCCTACCCCAATCCATAACTCTGTCCCAATACCTAACCTTAAAACTCAACCAAACCCAATCCTTTACTCTGACACTTACCTTAACCCTTTCCCTAACCCTATCCCTAACCCAAAACCAGACCCTAACCCTAACACAAACGCAAACCCTACCCCTAACCCTAACCCTAACCCTAACTCTAAACCTAACACTAACCCTAATCCTAACCCAAACCCTAAGCCTAAACCTAACTCTAACCCTAACAGAAATCCTAACCCTAACCCTAACCCAAACATTAAGCCTAAACCTAACCCTAACCCAAACACTAACACTAAACCTAACCCTAGCCCAAACCCTAACCCTAAACCTAACCCTAACACAAACCCTAACCCTAACTCAACCCAAACCATAATCCAAACACTAACCCTAGCCCTAACCCTAACCCTCACCAAAACCCAAACGCAATCCTCACCCTAACCCTAACCCTAACCCAAACGCTAACCCTAACCCGAACTCTAACCCACAACCTAACCCTAAACCTAATCCTAAACCTAACCCTAATCCAAACCATAACCCTAACCTTAAATGTAACCCTAACCCTAAACCTAACACTAACCCAAACCCAAACACTAAACCTAACCCTAATCCTAACCCTAACCCAAACGCTAAACCTAACCCTAAACCTAACCCAAACCCTAACCATAACCAGAATCCAAACTATAACACTATCTCTAAACCTAACCCTAACCCTAAACCTAACCCTAACTCACACACACACCCTAACCCTAACCCTAACCCTAACCCTAACCCTAACACAAAACCTAACCCTAACCCTAAACCTAACCCTAACCCTAACCCTAACCCTAACCCAAACCCTAACACTAACCCTAACCCTAACCCAAACCCTAACTCTAAACCTAACCCTAACCCTAAACCTAACCCTAACTCACACGCACACCCTAACCCTAACCCTAACCCTAACCCTAAAACAAACCCTAACCCTAACCCTAACTCTAACCCTAAACCAAACACTAACACTATCCCTAACCCTAACCCAAACCCTAACTCTAAACCTAACCCTAACCCAAACCCAAACCCTAACCCTAACCCTAACCCTAACCCAAACCCTAACCCTAACCCTAACCCTAACCCAAACACTAAACATAACCCTAATCATAACCCAAACCCAAACCCTAAACCTAACCCTAACCCTAACCCTAACCCTAACCCTAAAACAAACCCTAATCCTAACCCTAACCCTAACCCTAAACCAAACACTAACACTATCCCTAACCCTAACCCAAACCCTAACTCTAAACCTAACCATAACCCAAACCCAAACCCTAACCCTAACCCTAACCCACACCCTAACCCTAACCCTAACCCTAACCCAAACACTAAACATAACACTAATCTTAACCCAAACCCTAAACCTAACCCAAACCCTAACCCTAACCCTAACCCAAACACTAACCCTAAACCTAACCCTAACCCTATCCCCAAACATTAACCCTAAACCTAACCCTAACCCAAACCCTAACCCTAAACCTAACCCTAACCCAAACCCTAACCCTATCCCAAACCCAAACACTAACCCTAAGCCTAATACTAACCCTAACCCTAACCCTAACCCTAACCGAACCCATAAAACTAACCCTATCCCTAAACACAACCCTAACCCAAACCTTAACCCTAAACCTGAACCTAACATAACCCTAACACTAACCCTAACCCTAAACCCGAACACTAAACCTGAACATAAACCTAACCCAAACCCTAACCCTAACCCTAACCCTAACCCTAACCCTAACCCTAACCCAAACTCAAACCCTAAACCTAATGCTAACCCTAACCCAAACCCTATCCCTAACCCTAACCCTTATCCAAACCCTAATCTAACCCTAACCCTAACCCGAACCAAAACCTAAACCTAAACCAAACCCTGACCCTAACACTAACCCTAACCCAAACCCTAAACCTAACGCTAACCCTAACCCAAATATTAACCCTAAACCTAACGCTAACCCTAACTCTAACCATAAACCTAACCCTAACCCAAACCCTAACCCTAACCCTTACCTTAACCCAAACCCTAACCCTAATCCTAACCCTAACCCAAACCCAAACCCTAACCCTAACCCTAACTCAAACCCTAACCCTAACCCTAACACTAACCCTAACCCTAAACCTAACCCTAACCCTAACCCAAACCAAACCCTAACTCAAACCCTAAACCTAACCCTAACCCTAAAATTAACCCTAACCGAAACCAAACCCTAACCTTAACCCTAACCCAAACCCAAACCCTTACACTAATCCTCAACCTAACCCTAACCCAAACCCAAACCCAAACACTAAATCTAACCCTAACCCTAACCCTAACCCTAACCCAAAGCCTAAACCGAAACCTAACCCTAACCCTAACCCAAACACTAAATCTAACCCTAACCCTAACCCTAACCCTAACCCAAAGCCTAAACCGAAACCTAACCCTAATCCTAACCCTAACCCTAACCCTAACCCTAACCCTAACCCCAACCCTAACCGTAACCCTAAACCTAAGCCTAACCCAAACCCAAACACTAACCCTAAGCCTAATCCTAAACCAAACCCTAACCCAAACACAAAACATAACCCTAAACTTAACCCTAACCCTAACCCTAAACCTAAGTCAAACCCTAACCCTAACCGTAACCCAAACACTAACCCTAACCCTAAGCCTAACCCATAACCCCAACCCTAACATAAACCCTAACCCTAAACCTAAACCTAACCCTAACCCAAACACTAACCCTAACATTAACCCTAACCCTAACCCTAAACCTAACTCAAACCCTAACCCTAACCCTAACCCAAACACTAACCCTAATCCTAAGCCTAACCCCTAACCCCTAACCCTAACCCTAACCCTAACCCTAAACCTAAACCTAACCCTAACCCACAACCCTAACCCTAACCCTAACGCAAACCAAACCCGAACCCTAACCCTAACCCTAACTCTAACACTTACCCAAACCCTAACCTTAACCCTAACCATAACACAAGACCTAACCATAACCCTAAACCTAACCCTAACCCAAACGCTAACCCTAACCCTAAGCCTAAACTCTAACCCCTAACACTAACCCTAACCCTAACCCTAAACCTAAACCTAACCCTAACACAAACCCAAATACTAACCTTAACCCTAACCCTAACCCTAAACCTAACGCAAACCCTAACCCTAACCCTAACTCAAACACTAACTCTAACCCTAATCCTAACCCTAACCCTAACCCTAACCCTAACCCTAACCCTAAACCTAAACCTAAACCTAAACCAAATCCTAAACCTAACCCTAAGCCTAACCCTAACACTAACCCTAACCCTAACCCTAACCCTAACCCTAACCCTAATCTTAACCCTTTCCCTAATCCTAACCCTAAACCAAACCCTAACCCTAACCCTAACCCTAACCCTAACCTGAACTAAAACCCTAACACTAACCGTAACCCTAAACCAAACCCTAAAACTTACCCTCACCCTAAACCTGACCCAAACACTAACATTAAACCTAACCCTAACTCTCACACTAACCCTAACCCGAACCCTAAGCCCAACGCTAACCCAAACCCAAACCCTAACAATAACCCTAACCCTAAACCTAACCCTAACCCTAACCCAAAAAGTAACCCTTACATAAACGCGAACTCTAACCCTAAACCTAACACTAACCCTAACCCAAACCAAACAAAAACCCTAACCCTAACACTAACCCTAAACCTAACCTTAACCCAAACCCTAACCCTAAACCAAACCCTAACCTAACCCTAACCCTAACCCAAACCCTAACTCCAAACCAAACCCTAACCCTAACCCTAACCCTAAACCTACCCAAACCCTAACTCTAACCGAATCCCTAACCCTAACCCTAACCCTATGCTTAACCCTAACCCAAACCCAAACCCTAACACTAACCCTAACCCTAAACCTAACCCTAACCCTAACCCAAAAAGTAACCCTTACCCAAACACGAATTCTAACCCTAAACCTAACACTAACCCTAACCCTAACCAAAGCAAAACCCTAACCCTAACACTAATGCTAAACCTAACCTTAAACCAAAGCCTAACCCTAAACCAAACCCTAACCCTAACCCTAACCCTAACCCAAACCCTAACCCAAACCATAACCCTAACCCAAACCCAAACCCTAACCCTAACCCTAACACTAACCCTAACCCAAATCCTAACCCTAACCTTAAACTAAACTTAACCCTAACCCAAACGCAAACCCTTACCCTAACCCTAATATTAACCCAAATCCTAATCCTAACCCTAAACCTAACCCTAACGTTAACCCCAACCCTAAACCTAACACGAATCCTAACACAAACCATAACCCTAACCCTAACCCTAATAGTAACCCTAACCCTAACCCTAACCTCTACTAAAACGAGTACCTCTACTAACTCTGACACTAATACTAACCTTAACCCTAACCCTAACCCTAAACATAAACCTAACCCAAACATTAACCCTAAACCTAACCCTAAACCAAACCCTAACCCTAAACCTAACCCTAACAAAAGCCCTAACCCTAACCCTAACCCTAACCCAAACCAAACCCTAAACCTAACCCTATCCCTAACCCTAACCCAAACTCTAATCGTAACCCTAACCCTAACCCTAACCCTAAACCTAACCCTAAACCTAACAATAACTCAAACTCAATCCCTAATCCTAACCCTAACCCTAACCCTAACCCTAACCCTAACCCTAACCCAAACCATAACCCTAATCCTAAACCTAACCCTAACCCAAAACCTAACCTTAACACTAACCCTAACCCTAACACAAACCCTAACACTAATCCTAAACCTAACACAAACCCTAACCCTAACCCAAACCCGAACCCAAACTAACCCTAACCCTAACAATAACCCAAACCCTAACACTAACCCCAACCCTAACCCTAACCCAAACCCAAACCCTAACCCTAACCCTAACCCAAACCATAACCCTAATCCTAACCCTAACCCTAACCCAAAACCTAACCTTAACACTAACCCTAACCCTAACACAAACCCTAACCCTAACCCTAAACCTAACACAAACCGAACACTAACCCTAACCCTAACCCAAACCCAAACCCAAAACTAACCGTAACCCTAACAATAACTCAAACCCTAACCATAACCCTAACCCAAACCCTAACCCAAACCATAACCCTAACCCAAACCCAAACCCTAACCCTAACCCTAACACTAACCCTAACCCAAATCCTAACCCTAAACTTAAACTAAACTTAAACCTAACCCAAACGCTAACCCTAACCCTAACCCTAACCTTAACCCTAACCCAAACCCCAACCCTATTGCAAACCCTAACACTAAACCTAAGCCTAACCCAAATCCTAAACCTAACCCCAACCCTAACCCTAAACCAAACCGAAACGGAAACCCAAACCCTAACCCTAACCTAAACCCTAAACCTAACCCTAACACTAACCCTAACCCTAAACCTAACCCCAACCCTAACCCTAAACCAAACCGAAACGGAAACCCAAACCCTAACCCTAACCTAAACCCTAAACCTAACCCTAACACTAACCCTAACCCTAACCTAACCCACACCCTAACCAAAACGCAAACCCTAACCCTAACCCTAATATTAACCCAAATCCTAATCCTAACCCTAACCCTAACCCTAACGTTAACCCAAACCCTAAACCTAACACGAATCCTAACACAAACCATAACCCTAACCCTAACCCTAATAGTAACCCTAACCCTAACCAAAACACTAACCCTAACCCTAACCCTAAACCTAACCCTAACCCTAATTCTAACCCTAACGCTAACCATAAACCATACCCAAATACCAAGGTAGCCTAGAACGGATAATTCTCCTGCCTCACCCCCAAGATTTCAGTTGTACTTTTTTAAGAGCAAAGATTGGATTCAGCAATAATGAAAAAGGAAATTATTTTCCCTCATAGAGAACGATGCCCAAAGTAGTTTTCTGATTCAAATGTAGCTTATAGTAATGAAGAATCCAATATCAATTATATGGTAATTTCTAGAAAGAATGAGGTTGGTTATTGAGGTAACAACGTGCAATCCTGGCAAGAGCTGCAGGACTGGGAAGCAACCTTGGCATGACTTGAACAGGGGAGGAGCACCTGCTCTGAAGCTGTGATAGACAGGCAGAGCTTTGCAAGTGAGTGCAGAGTGCTATTGGTCAGTCTCCTGTCATTGGTGTCTGATGTGGGCAGGAGTGCTGAGGTCACAGAATCTTGGACTAAGATTCTGGAACTCCAAGAGGCAGTGACCTTTCAAAGCATTGTTTAGGGTGTTGCTAGGTGACAAAGCCCTCTCAGATGAGTTGCTGAAACACAGAGGTTTCTTGGTGGTAGGCTCTATTGTTTGGGTGACCAAATTGGAGAGATTTAGTTGACTTTAGATCAAAGTTCTAGTGATTGACAAAAAGAAGCAACCAGGAGAAGATGGGAGGAGGAGGGGAGAAGGTGGTGGGGCCTGCTGGCCCTGCCCAGGCCCTCCACATACAGGACCTCTACTAAAACGCCTACCTCTACTAAACCTGACCCTAATCCTAACCCTAACCCTAACCATAACCCTAACCCTAACCCTAACCCTAACTAATCCTAACCCTAACCCAAACCCTAACCGTAACCAGAACCCAAACCATTACTCTATCCCTAAACCTAACCCTAACCATAAACCTAACCCTAACCCAAACGCACACCCTAACCCTAAACCTAACCCTAACCTTAACCTTAACCCAAACCTTAACCCTAACCTTAACCTAAATTTAACCCAAACCCAAATGCTACCCCTAACCCTAATCCAAACCATAACCATAATGCTAACCCTAACCCTAACCCTAACAAACACCCTAACCCTAAACCTAACCCTAACACAAACCTTATCCCTAACCCTAACCCTAACTCGAACCCAAACCCTAACACTAACCCTAAGCCTAAACCAAAACCAAACCCTAACACTAAACTTAACACTAACCTAAACCCTACCCCTAACCCTAACAGTAACCCTAACCCAAACACAAACCCTAATCCTAACACTAACCCTAACCCTAATCCTAAACCAAACCCTAACCCTAACCCTAACTCTAACCCAAACTCTAACCCTAACCCTAATCCTAACCCTAATGCTAACCCAAACTATAACACTAACCCTAATCGTAACCCTAACCCTAACCCGAACCCTAATCCAAACACTAACCCTAACCCTAATCCTAAATCTAACCCTAACCCTAATTCTAATCCTAACCCTAACCATAAACGATACCCTAATCCCAGGGTAGCCTTGAACTGTTAATACTCCTGCCTCACCTCCAAGACGTGAGTTGTACTTTTTTAAGAGCAAAGATTGGATTCAGCAACAATGAAAAAGGAAAATATTTTCCCTCATAGAGAACGATGACCAAAGTAGTTTTCTGATTCAAATATAGATTATAGTACTGAACAATCCAATATCAATAATATGGTAATTTCTAGAAAGAATGAGGTTGGTTATTGAGGTAACAAAGTGCAATCCTGGCAAGTGCTGCAGGACTGGGAAGAACCTTGGCATGACTTGACCAGGGGAGGAGAACCTGCTCTGAATCTTTGATAGACAGGCAGAGCTTTGCAAGTGAGTGCAGAGTGCTATTGGTCAGTCTCCTGTCATTGATGTCTGATGTGGGCAGGAGTGCTGAGGTCACAGAATCTTGGACTAAGACTGTGGAACTCCAAGAGGCAGTGACCTGGCAAAGCATTGTTTAGGGTGTTGCTAGGTGACAAAGCCCTCTCAGATGAGTTGCTGAAACACAGAGGTATCGTGGTGGTAGGCCAATTTGCAGAGATTTAGTTGACTTTAGGTCAAAGTTCTAGTGTTTGACAAAAAGAAGCAGCCAGGAGAAGATGGGAGGAGGAGGGGAGAAGGTGGTGGGGCCTGCTGGCCCTGCCCAGGCCCTCCACATACAGGACCTCTACTAAAACGCCTACATCTACTAAACCTGACCCTAATCCTAACCCTAACCCTAACCATAACCCTAACCTAACATTAACCCTATACCTAACCCTAACCCTAACCCAAACATTAATCCTAAACCTAACCCTAACCCTAACACTAACCTAACCCTAACTCAAACCCTAACCATAACCTTAACCCTAACCCTAACCTAACCCTAATCCTAACCCTAACCCTAACGGTAATCCTAACCAAACCCATAAACCTAACCCTATCCCTAAACACAACCCTAACCCAAACCTTAACCCTAACCCTAACACTAACCCTAAGCGTAAACCTAACCCTAACCCACACCCTAACCCTAACCCTAACCCTAACCCAAACATTAACCCTGAACGTAACCCTAACCCAAGCGATAAGCCTAAAACTAACCCTAACCCAAACCTTAACAATAACCTTAACCCTAACCCTATCCTAACCCTAATCCTAACCCTAAACCTAACCCTAATGCTAACCCAACCCATAAATCTAACCCTATCCCTAAACACAACCCTAACCCAAAACTTAACCCTAACCCTAACACCAACGCTAACCGTAAACCTAACCCTAACCCTAACCCTAACCCTAAATCCTAAGACTAAACCTGAACTTAAACCTAACCCAAACCCTATCCCTAACACTAACACTAACCCTAACCTTAATCCAAACCCATACCCTAACCCTAACCCTAACCCTAAACCAAACCCAAATCCTAACCCTGAACTTAACACTAACCCTAATCCTAAACCAAACCCAAACTCTAACCCTAACCCTAATCTAACAATAACCCAAACCCTAACCCTCACTCTAACTCAAACCCTAACCCTAACCCTAACCCAAAACAAAATCCTAAACCTAAACCTAACCCTAACACAAACCCAAACCATAACCCTAACCCAAATCCTAACCCTAAACCTAACGCTAGCCCAAACACTAACCTAAACCTACCCCTAACACAAACCCTAACCCTAACCCTAACCGTAACCCAAACCCAAACCCTAAACCTAACCCTAACCCTAACCCAAATTCTAACCTTAACCCTAACCCTAAACCTAACCCTAACACTAAACCTAACACTACCACAAATCTTAACCCTATACCTAACCCTAACCCTAACCAAAACATTAACCCTAAACCTAACCCTAACCCAAACCCTAACCGTAAACCTAACCCTAACCCTAACCCTAACCATAAATCCTAAGACTAAACCTGAACTTAAACCTAACCCAAACCCTAACCCTAACACTAACCCTAACCCTAACCCTAATTCAAACCCACACCCTAACCCTAATCCTAAACCAAACCCAAACTCTAACCCTAACCCTAACAATAACCCAAACCCTAACCCTCACCCTAACCCAAACCCTAACCCTAACCCAAAACCAAATCCTAACCCTAAACCTAACGCTAACACAAACCCTAACCCTAAACCTAACCCAAATTCTAACCCTAACCCTAAACCTAACCCACACCCAAACCCTAACCCTAACACTAACCCAAACCCTAACCATAACCAGAACCCAAACCATAACTCTATCCCTAAACATAACCCTTACCCTAAACCTAACCCTCACCCAAACGCACACCCTAAACCTAACCCTAACCCTAACCTTAAGCCAAACCCAAAACCTAACTCTAACCCTAACCCAAACCATAACCCTAATCCTAACCCTAAGCCTAACCCAAACCCTAACCTTAACACTAATCCTAACCCTAACACAAACCCTAACCCTAACCCTACACCTAACACAAACCCTAACACTAACCCTAACCCTAACCCAAACCCAAACCCTAACCTAACCCTAACCCCAACAATAACCCAAACCCTAACACTAACCCTAACCCTAACCCTAACCCAAACCCAAACCCTAATCCTAACGCTAAACCAAACCATAACCCTAATCCTAACCCTAACCCAAACCCAAACCCTAACCCTAACCCTAAACCAAACCATAACCCTAATCCTAACCCTAACCCTAAC